>OX419607.1:591210-781904 GCA_948473455.1 Teleiodes luculella
ATTAGCGATCGCAGTTGTTATAGGTTACACAAGTGAACGCTGCTGGGTTACCCGGTAGACATGTGCGCCGATTACGATTTGATCGGCGGCGGCGTGGAGGCCAAAATCGGTCGGCGGCGGCGAGCGATGGAAACAAACTAGGCAATTTGTATACGATTTCATAGAAGTCGTTCACAGCTAGCCGCCGCCGCCGCCGCCGCCGCCGTCGCGCGAAGCTGTGGCCAGGGGGTAACTGGACTGTTTGTCCCAGGTAGACGATGGTCTACAACTTCGAGAGCAGTCTCCAACTTTGATTGGAGTGGGTGCATTCGACATAACTTTTGTCTTCTCCATGTTCATCTTCAAACCCGCTTGTTGGGAGACTATTGAGGTCTACTAACCTTGTGGCGAGGTCCTCCAAGGTCTCAGCTATGACCACGACATCGTCAGCTCACCGAATATCCATTGATATTGATGTCATGTCCTTCCCAGTCCAGTAGCTAAAAGACATCCTCCAGTGTAGCAGTGAAAAGTTTCGGAGAAATAACGTATCCCTATCTTGTCACGCGCTGCAGCTTGGTCTGTAGTTCTGATCTTGGAGATGGACTGACATAGTGGCGTTGTTCATACAATCACTGCAGCACCTCGATATACCGATAGTCGATTTGGCACCTCTGAAGAAACCGCAACACTGCCCAAATTTTAATAAAATCGAAGGCATTCTCATAGTCGACGAACGCTAAGCATAGTGGCTGGTTATACTCTTCCGTCTTTTGTATAACCTGCCGCAGCGTGTAAATGTGGCCTTTACGAAAACGGTCTTGTTCGGTAGGCTGAAAGTCGTCAAACCTACGCGCGAGACCTTCGTGACGACTCTCAAAAACAATTCGTAGATATGGCTCCGTCCGATCAGATGCGAAGCGACTAATTCTTTAAAAAGGTATTATTGCCCTTTTAAAAGAAGAGGACCACCGCACTTGTAGGCCACGCCACGCCTAAGGCGCTGTTACTTCGAGGATAAGTGAATTAAACAGTTTCTGAAGGGCTTTTAAGACCGGTGTACCACCTGTTTTCGGAAGCTCAGCAGTTATTCAGTCATCCATCACCTAGCGCCTTGTTATTTTTTAACTGTTTGAGAGCTATTCCAATCTCGTACAGGCTGACGTCCGGGATGTCTTCTGTATAGTGCCGCCGGGTTAGCCTAGCTCTGGGGTTAGTTGCAGCTTGGCTGATTAGGTGACCGTGTTGTCGTGTACAGCCTGTCCATATACGAGTAACTTCTCGATTCTTTTCAGTAGCTCAAGCTTAGCTGTCACAGTTTACGTAGTCGCCAGGTTCGTCAATTCGGTGTGCCCAACGGACAAATCTCTTCCGAACACTTTGGACCCTCATTTTTAGTAGCAATCTATTTTTAGATACAGTTTGCTCCTAAAAATTCAAGTCCTTAATGCGTACAAGGTGAAAATTTATTGCTTTTTAAGTTTTACTAAGCGAAAATGATCACGCCGATTTTACGCCGGTGGCGTCACCGGCGGCGGCGGCGTGGCTCAAAAGCGGCGGCGGCGGCGGCGTGGCGCGGCGGCGCACACGTCTAACCCGGGTTATGCAAAAGACGGAAAAGGAAACAATATTATGGCACAGTTTCATAAAAAACTTCGATAGTTCGTGGTTGCATTTGTTATACAATTTTGCTCCTTATAGTACCTACTCGCTTCATACGACACAGGAAGAGTTAAGTTGGTAGACCAATAAAGTAGACTTTATTATGTTTTCCACTGTAAACATTATTTTCCACTCGAGCATTTGCATTCTAGTAAGTTTCCACTGGGCAACTACGAAATGGCAAATAGATATGCCTGGGGTGAGAAAACTGAGGATATGTTAGGGCAGGGGAGTTTCATTTAGCGAGGCGCACAGATTGCGCGAACCTGCCAGTTCTGTCCAATCTAATATCGCATCGCAATTTATTAAGAATTCATTCTTCAGTAAATTCTTAAATAAATAAATGAGTGCGAGACGAAAGCCTTGCCTTGGTTTGAGCAAAGCTTAATAACTTCATTAGAGTTTGACATCGAAAAGTGATTAGTAAAATCTTACTTCGAATAAAAACCTTTTGACTTTTGGCCAAAAAAATCGCATAAAATTTGGTCTAGTCTATACTTTCATATCCTATTAAAGAAAATTTCAATATGGCGAGTTTCTAACAGTTAAATTTCAGATAATCTATGGTCCAGCACTTCGGAAAGAGAGACGCCACCAGATGGACGCAGCACGCACCGCCTTCAGGCGCTTTCATCTGCGGAGCGTGCGAAAAATCATGGCCGCTCCCGTATACAATTGAAGTTGAAGACAGATAAGAAGACACTGTAAAATGTGATGAATATGTCGCAGGCTTTTTGTACGATTCCGCCGTTTACATAAAGCGTCGGCAATTTATAAACGCTCGCTGTAATGTAAAATGCCGAAGGCAAAATGTATAGGGTTGGCACAAAAATCAACTTTGAAAAATGTAATTCTCCGGCGGTCGCCGACCGCTACCGCCGTACGCTCGCTCGGCTCCCTCCGCTCTGTTATTGTCATCAGTCTAACCTAACCTAACCAATCGATTTAATTCTGTGTAGAGATTTGTTTTTTTTTAGCGGGGGGCTGCGCCCCCCGAGCCCCCTCTTTTGGGGGGCTGCGCCCCCCCGTCCCCCCGCTTCGGTTGACGCCCTGGCTACTATTATCAAAGCCAGTAACCTTTTTGTAATCGGGTTGAAAAATCTATAAGGGCTTAGAATACCACTTCAGAAATGGGGGGGCTTCGCCCCATTATATACAGGTGCATCATTATTTTTCAGCTAGCAATACGGACTTAGCTAAAACTGAGTGCGGACTTATTCAAAACCTTTGTGCCAACCCTATACATTTTGCCTTCGGCATTTTACATTACAGCGAGCGTTTATAAATTGCCGACGCCGTATGTAAACGGCGAAATCATACAAAATGCCGACGACAAATACATCACAAAAAGTTTGGAATATTAGATGATGGATGATACATCATCGTTGAACTAGAAAAAAATATTCAGGGCACACTTAATAAAAATATTCAGAGCACATCGCGTGCTCTTCACAATAATAATTAATTAGTCATCAGTTATACACACATCTCCAGTGATAATTTTGTTTAGATCTAACCGGTCTGTTTCAGTTGTTTGTTTACATTGCTTCCGCTGTTATACGACTATAAGTCTTATAATCGGACTAGTCCTATTGCCACGTTCTAGGTCGAATAAACGTTGCATACAAGAATCTTTATAGAACTATGATTCATCGATCGCGGAACAAGAATGTAATTTTAATTGGTTAAAATATTTCAACTGTCAATTGTCCATTAAATTATTTACGAATGTCTGTCAGATTGTTTCGTTTTAACGGGGACACTAATGAACAGATTTCGAAGAAAATGAATAAAATAAAGCCTAGAAAATCAAAAATAAATTTAGTGCAGTGATACGCGTTTAGTCAAGAGCAAATACGAGTACATAAAGCTCGTTTAGTTCCCATTCAGTGCGACGACGACGCCTCCAAATGAAACTTCGACATGATAAACTGTAACACACGAGTGAACTGCCACTGCGCCACGAGTTGGATTGTGGTGAACGGTAAAGTGCAACACACACACAAGGTGAATACTGCGGATCATTTATTTCAAAGTACGTAACAACGCAAAAAAAAAATCTTACTCTTTAATGAATTGCGAGTTTTTCGAGAAATTTTTCTATTTATACTCTAAGTTCGAGACTTGCAAGTACATATTTATTTCAAACTGCGTACTGACGATAAATCGAAATATTTACTGTTTCAAGCCTGCCTCGTATTAATCACGAACACAAGCTTTAAATTTCTTCGCAGGTGTAAGCAGTGTTTTTCCTCTTAATAAGAGCTTCGAATAAACATACATCGAATTTGAAAATTGAAAACACATTGAAACGTGCCGAAGATGAATCGAATGAATGAAAATTATTTATTGCACGCAAATGCACAAAGGCGTACTTAATGCTACGAATGAATTCGCACCTCCCAAATGGAATGTAACGACGCTAGCCACTTGGTCACTGAAGCTCTTGGTCTAGTCTATATCTTTACAAATAATTCAAAGAGGTGAAATTTTAATTTTTTTATGTGTGTGTGTGTGTGTGTGTGTCTGTGTGTATGTTTGTAATAAATAAACACATAAACTACTGCGCACCATTAAAAAGCTACATTCACCCTGAGTAACATAGGCTATATTTTATTTTCTAAAAATTTGGGATATTTACTAAAACTTCAATAATGTAACCCAAGATGAAAAAAAAACCTAAAATATTCCTAATAATTGAATGGACTCCGAAACTACTGAACCGATTTTGGTAAAACTTGGCACAAAGATAGAAATAGACCTTGGGAAAACCATAGGTTACGATTTACCGCGGGGAAAAAGGTTAATGCGGGCGGAGGCGGCACAAAGAAAGTCCTTGCGGAAGAATATAGGCTAACTTTTACCGCGGGAAAATACCTCATTCCCAAGGGAAAAACTACGAGTATTAAAGCGGGCGGAGCCGCGGCGGGAAGCTAGTAGTATATATTGAAGGTGAAATGCAGTAACAGAACAGTAGGTCTGCATGAACCCTTAGCGGGCAATATCCTGTGTTTGAAGTACGTCTACACTGAACTGGCTGAATGCCAACACTCCTGGTATATAGAGCGAGCTAAAGGAAATGAGCGGGAAAAGCTTGGAAAATCATACGAGCCTCTCTAGCATTCCTTATCGAGCTGTCAAAATACTATGACAAACCCGCCATATTGAAATATCCTCCAACTGTACCCGTAACATGCAGTGCTATGACAAAAGTTTGTCGCAAAAACCCGCCATATTGAAATATCCTCCAATACTTCGATCAAATCTCCAATAGGATAAGATAATACGCATGACAAAATTATGTCTTTCACGCGTGGATCGGGCACGTTAGAGGGGCTGGACAACAGTTTACGCACGACAAAGTTATGGCTGTCACGCGTGGAACTCGTGCTAGGGAGCATTTTTACTGATTTCATGATGATTAATGATCGTGTCGAGCGAGTAGTAAAACGTTTATCTGACATTGCACTTGTCAGACATATATTGTGAGACTTTAATCCAGTTTTGTTAGTTAGGAAATTGCAGGCTGAATCACATCATCATCCGAAAAGAAAGTACGTTGTTCGTCACGTGTGCTGTTGGTCCTTTGTATTATCTACGGACGTAGTCGCTACATGAGCTTTGTCAGAATCCTTAGGCGGGTTAACAATTTTGACACTAGGGTCATTGAAATCAACACGAAGAACAAGATAGTCTTTTAAATAATTTCAATTTACCACCTCGCACCAGCCAACAGCTCATTACGCATTAATGTGGTGGCCAGTACCATCCGCTGGGATCTGCTCTGCTCACCACATTTCACCGCTAACTCGGCCTGTGTACGTGGCATACGTTATTTAAGCAATGCTATCCTGCGGAACGCTCGTACGCCCTGATTTACGTAATATCTGCTCGGTTACAGATACAAACAAATGTATCTGCATTTATACAATTTACCAAAGTTTTTTTAATGTATTTATTCATGTTTCTATCAAATTTACTGGGTGTCAACTGTCAATAAAGTATATTTGAATTGTATTACTCTGGATATTTTAGAATAGATTTAAACAGTTCCCAGGTGATTTATTACAAAATATAAACAATACCTTGACATGGAAAATAGAGCAAAGAAACAAAAGTGGCCTTATGTTCAACTAGCTATTGATAGGAGG
This sequence comes from Teleiodes luculella, assembly GCA_948473455.1. NCBI lineage: Eukaryota > Metazoa > Arthropoda > Insecta > Lepidoptera > Gelechiidae > Teleiodes > Teleiodes luculella. The sequence goes on from OX419607.1 coordinate 597,003, forward strand.
AGATTTCTTAGACAGGTGGCTATTATAATTATTATATTAGGAACGGATTTCGGTTCAGAAGATCCCAATCTAATCATAGGGATCATGGTAACATTCGCAACTCCAACTCAACCTTAATTACAAAGATAATATTGCCCAGTAGTGCCTGTAGAAGCCGTAGAAGAATACGAGTATTAATAGTCATGGTCTAAGAAAACAAGGTCTAACCGTTAGACCACGTGACTGACACAAGCCTAGACCTTGTTTTCTTAGACCATGTTAATAGTCTAGCTAGGCTATTGTGGAAATCTATCATACAAAGACCATTTAACTTCACAATATTGAGAAACCCCGCAACAGAAATTCTATTGAAAACGTTATCTCGTCACATGAACGGACTGACGCAGACAGTTCGCAGCCGGGGAGAGGCAACGGGATAGCCGGGACTTCCGTTACGATAAAAGGGGGTTGCTATAGGGGGGTTTAGTGGCTATCGGGAAAGCTCATTCCCATTGGCTATGGCTTTGAACAAGCGTGTTTTTTTTACGGTTGCGGTCGACACAAGTTTTATACGGGACACTCCAAAGAACCTATAATTTTATAAGACAACACAATTGCCAGACGTAAATGAAAATGAAATTCGAAAATTGAAAACACATTGGTACGTGTCGTGGCTTGAACCTGCGAACTTTCGAATGGAAGTCAACGGCCATAGCCACTTGGCTACCGACGCTCAAAGTTGTGTAAAGTTACCAAGTATATTATTGAGTATAGGTTTATTTACGTAAGAATATTTTTTGCAATTTCCGGCTTGGTTGCCTGGAAGAGATTGCTGATATTTTGCTATAAGTAAGTAAAAACACTTATTACACACAAAACTCTTTCTTGTCTTGACTCTTTGTTTCACTTCTGAAAAATGTAACTGTCCTATTTTATAACTGACTAGCCTTTCGCTGCGGCTCCGCTCGCGTTAAGAGTTTTTCCCGTGGGAATGAGACATTTTCCTGCGGTAAAAGGTATCCTATGTTACTCAGGGTACTTTCTAATGGTGAAAGAATTTTTGTGATCGGCACAGTAATTTTTGAGTTTATTCATAAAAAAACATACATATACAAAAAATACTAAACTTTCCACTTTATCATATTAATTAGTACCTATGATATCAATGAAGAATATTTGTATTTGTATTCTCGTCAGCAAATGTTTCCTGCCGTGCTTTTTTTTACAGAAGTGTGGTTTGCTTATACAATACACAATATTGCTCAAGTCCGGTGAAGCTTGATTGGTCGTACTTTTTCGACACAAGCATGGTCCTAGAAAACAAGGTCTTGCAATTAGACCACGTGACTGACACAAGCCTACGTTATTTTGCGCTGTTCATCCTTGTCTATTACACGCATTCGACAAGGATGAATAGCATGGTCCAAGAAAACAAGGTCTAACCGTTAGACCACGTGACTGACACGAGCCTACGTCATTTTTCGCAAGATGCCGTAGATTTTTGTCAGTCACGTGGTCTTGTGGTTAGACCTTGTTTTCTTAGACCATGATGAATAGGCAAAATGACGTAGGCTCGTGTCAGTCACGTAGTCTAATTGCAAAACCTTCTTTTCTTGGACCATGGACACAAGCATAGGTCAATTAAAAAAAAAACCTTATTACACAACGCTCTCTTCATCACAATCATAATGGTAATTTAAGAGCGTTATCCAAAAATTTCGACCAACCATTATGGACACGGGCGGACCTCGACAGTAAAAACCATTTGTCACTTCATTGCGACCACTCGATAGCGCGTTTTAAAATACAACTAACGCCATCTAAGGGGATCTTAACAATCTAAACTTTGTTTTGTGTTTAGTGAGTAACTTTGTAATGTAATAATATATTTCTTGGAACTGCAAGCGAAAGTATAAGTTTTTAGTTTTATTTAGATGTTGTATACAATAGTATAAAAAGGACATCATCCGTCTAAGGTAGTATTTTACAGTTTAATCAAATTCCGTTCAGCACTTTTTGCATGTTGCGTGAAATATCGCGTTGTTAATGACTCAAATTACAATACAAATTCTCAAATGAAATTAAAGTGAAAGAGAATCGTTAAAGCGGCGGTAGCGTAGTCGCAATAGATGCTTCTCATTCGAAAGACATAGGTTCTGTTCCAGAGAAAAGTCTCGCCCTTAATTTTTTGCTTGACGTTCATATCCAATCTGCAATATGAGAACTATAAAATAACACTAAATTTAAAAAATTATAACCCCCGACACAAAACCGTTACTTGATCCTTTCAACAACTAGAAAAGAGCTGATAATCTTCAAATGGCTGAAGATATTTTCTTGGATCATAGCTAAGAATACTCTCGATTGTGACACCTTGCAAACAAAAAAAAACTAGATCAAAATCAGCGCATCCGTTTAGGAGCTACGATGCCACAGACAGACAGACAGACAGACACACACGTCAAACATACAACACCCCTCTTTTTCGTCGGGGGTTAAAAACACGGGGTATTAAATTACCTCAGTGAAAACAGTTACCATACATACTGGGTTTAGTTCAGTATATAAACGTCTGATTTATAGATTCAACACAACACTTCTACAGTAATACAATATAAATCGCCGTGTGAGTGGCATTTTGCTCTTCTGCCAAATACCTTCAGTTCAGCTTTAAACAGATTCAAATTAATTCCGTAGTTTACATTGTAGAGAAAGCGTTAAAGTAACTTCAAAAATAAAGGGGCTATCCTCCACACAGTCGCGGTTACCGGGCTTATATTAGAGACAAAATACGAGTTTATAAGCAGCTTGTAACACAGATTGCGCTCGCTTTCTATGGGATAGGCTGCATATAAACTCGGATACCGTCCCGCAGCCCGCTCTTTCCCGCGTCGATGGGTTTCCTCCGCGACTTTTTTTAAGCAACTCGTTGGAGATTTGCGTTTGAAATGAGTTGTAGCAAGTACTATTATTTATTCTGTGGTTGTAGATACTTTCGTTCATGTACATAAAACGGCAATCGAGATATTTCTTCAATATCGTTCTTTCATCATTAATTGCTTTTACAATTTCTATGCGGTATTATTGACATTTGATAACCAGCTTTATTGCACACAAAATAAGATTAAAATCAAAATCAAAAGTAAGATTTTACTCATCACTTTTCGACGTCAAATTTTAATGAAGTTACTAAGTTTTGCTCTGCCCAAGGCTGGCTCTCGCACTAATGAAAAATAAACTCTTAAAAAGGGGCGATGCGATATTTAGTTTGAACAGAACTGGCAGGTTCGCGATATGTGTGCGCTGTAAATTCCGCAGGGTAGCTGTTACGCTCGATGTGATATTGTCTGTACATAGTTCGAAACAATGGTATGTATGGCGGTAGAGATTAATTATTTAATAACATGACGTTCAACAATTAGATTGACTACTCTCTATAGCTCAAAATAAAACTTACATAATAGTATTTTGATACATCTCCGACAATTTATTACACTGATTTTAATAAAATTAAAAAATCTACGAGGTTTACTTGCGAGTTATTGTATTTATAATGGTTTCTATGAATTTTTCACGTCAATTTTTAAAAGGCTTAAGCCCCTCGGTGGGGACTGTAAAAGGTTGTAACGACGAAAAATAATAGGAAACAAAAAGTTATATATATAGAAATAAAAAGTTCTTCGCGCTTAATAAATTGAATTTGAAACCAATCATAGAGTTGATTAAAGATTATAGAAAATCAAAGACTGTCTATCTAAGTAGGATGAAATAAAATTGTTTTGTTAAAATGTATTTTTGTATTAAAACAAAATTTTAGATTTTTTTCCTTTATCTAATAATAAAACAGAGTGTATTCTAACTGAAACTCTTAAAATGAAATGTGAAGATATCCCAAAAAAGTCATACCACAATGAATTTGTATTTCATTTAAGTTTAATTTAAACAATCAAAATCCTCACACTTCCTACCAGAATCACTAGCCACGAAGAAATGTCAAAAAAAACATAAAAATCCAGAATTTCACGAAACTTTCCACAAAATCACATTAACCAGAGGAAATATTTGCAAAATCCAAAATGGCGTTAGCGATGCGTTCGCTAGCTCGTCGCGAATGATACTGAAAATACTGAGTGCTTTCAGTCAACAACCAACCAGATTACAAAACCCATCTGCAGATCTAGTTGCACTGGAAACAGAGCTCAATATAAATTGGTCGTTTAATGTAGCAACCACAGAACATTTAAAAGAGGTTAGAATGGCGATAATGCGCCGTCCGTATGAAATCCGGTGTCGCCGATTCCACCCCACCTTTCACCTCCACTACATCTGTACTTCAATAAAGATGAAGTTTACGCATATATTTGCAATTTCAAATCTAGCCAATCATAGCGCCGCTCAATCACGCGATTTCAAATGGAAACGAATCATACGCATGCACGCACACTGATGTAGATTTTTATAGCTATGTGTGAGTTAGACAGCGCGATCGTTTCTTTGCGTGAAGTATGAGCGTTTTGCTCATAGTTTTGGCGCGCCGGCCCCGCCCACATCGCCTTTCTAACCTCTTTTAAATGTTCTGTGGTAGCAACCAAGTTAGAAAGAGCTATCAATTCTAACGAATCCACCTGGGTTCCGTTTCAAAACACTATAATGTGTTACAAAATACATCTTCTTTTTTACATACATTTCGCATCCAATATGATACAAATAAAAGAGATTGATATTAATTAAGCAATGGACATTAAATTCTGCTTGAAACCTGCATCACGTAGCTTCATAAGGATCAAGATGTTCTGGTTATTACAAGCGCAGGAACCGTAGCTCTACTTATAACGGTTATAACCAAAAGCGACAAACGAGAATGAGCTTTATGGTGAAAGTGTTAAACGTCATATTTGCACTAATATAAAAGAGATTAAATACTCTTAGCGTGGAACAATAGCGTCTAAATTCGTACGTTACAATGTTATTGAATAGGATGGGCGCATCCTGTAGCCATCAAACTAATATAGGCTTTATATGTTTGGAGTTAGGTAGGTTTTTGTGTGGAATCTATAAGTAAACATAAGTCGTTTTGATGTCTATACGATGTCTCTCTGAATTAAGTTCGTGAACGGGGTGGAATTAAAAACATTCGAGGAAAGATGGGGGAGTTTTTGTTTCGCCTAAAACAACGTTTTTCCAACATCACTTTTCCCCTAACACGAAATTCATGAAACACCAAATTTATTTTGGAGGTAATTTAACGAAAGTGAAATATGATATTGTTATAATAAACTAATTACATTTCTAAGAAGTAGAAATTCTGTGAAATAATAAGATGCCTGCCTAATTAAATTATAACGTTAAAAACACAGTTACCGTAATTATTTTATTATGTAAATTGTATTTATGCCAAGTTTGTTTGAGAAACAGAGAGTGGGCGAATATGTTAAACCGAAAATTCCTCAGCATAGGTAAGATGCGCGATGGCGTACTCTTGACACGACAAGATAGTAGAGTATTCCGTTTAAATTATATATCAATACAACGCATGCATCATGGTAGGAAACTTTTAATCTGGATGACAAAATCTGTAATTTTTTACAATATACAAAGATACGTTTCTCTGGAAAAACATTTTTTTTCGACACTTATAATTAAACCCTTTGCAGCTTCAGAAACACAAAAATACAAAAGCCGACTTTAGAAAAAATAACAAGTTCACAACAATAAATTTTTAAATTGCACTTTAATGGATGTAGTTATAATTCTCAAAATTACGCTTTATCAAACAAGATGGCTTAGAGGAGGCCCAAGGCACTAGGGCCACACACAATGCTACAAGTATTAAAGTGCTAGTTTATTTTACATGTTGTGTTTTTCAGGCAGTAACGATTATTGTCATACTTAGTTTATACAGGACGTAAGTGCCGGCTAATCATAAATATATACTTAATTAAAGGTTTAAGCAACTCTCACAAAGGAACATTTTGAGTTCTAAAGTCTAAAGACTAAAAAGACTATCCAACTGGATTCCGTTTCAAAACGTTACATCATAATCGGGAAATTAGTATGAATGCCCTTTTACTAAAAAGGCTTTTAATATTTGCCGGTCACTTACACCTTGTACGTGTTGTAGTCCGGTGGTTACAGCCGTCCGATAATTATTTGTCTAAGCAATTGTATTCCGATTGCAGACTCATTGTTGCATTGTAAGCAAGCTGTTATAACTATGAGGCGGCGGCCGCAGTTAGGTTCCATAATTATATGACTAATATCTAGAAGTCGAATATTTGTATTTGTATTGAAAATTGTTGTTAAAACGACGTGAGAGGTATAGTTATTAGCAGCTTGTTTACAATTGTGAGTTTACAACGGCCTACAATTTTTTTCCTAGACAAATAATTATCTGACGAACGGCTGTAAGTATCGGGCTGATGACACATCTGTAGGCCTACTATGTAAGTAGCGACAGGATCGAGAAGCTGTCAAACGCGACAGTGACATTAGAGCCATAGTAGGTTTTTTTTTAATTGACCTATGCTTGTGTCGAAAAGGTACGACCAATCAAGCTTCACCGGACTTGCGGGGGAGCGGAAGACTCTACCCCAAAAAAAGTCATATACCAACGGGTCTAGGGGCGGCTCGAGGGAGCCTCGGACCACGGCCTAGCGCGTTGATATTGAACAACATCGTGAAGGAGACGACGCCTGAGGGGCTCCGTCTCTGATTTTCAATTTTGATTTTGGTTCTGGCCGCGCCCCCGCCGGCGGGTGCGAGCGTTGTTACCTGAAGGGTAATTATTACCTGAAGGGTACATAGTAGGCCTACTGTTAATGTATGTATGCTACGACTGACTTGTGGTTGAGTGCGGTGAGTCTGTTGGGGTCGCTCGCGTTCCGGTGCTTGCCCCTGCGCGGCGCGTCTCGCTCGCGGCAACTCTCCGCGCGGTTCACGCCGCGACCGCCGCTGCTTGCAGACCGCCAGCTGTGTGGTTGACGCTTTAATTAACTAACACATATACAACAAAATGATCAAGACAGACACGGTTCGTTTTCGTTCGCATAATTATGAAAGAAAACATGATCCCACTTTCTTCTCCACAGAAGACAGTCAAATTGTGAACTCGTCTCGAAGTCGAAAAGTGATTTATAAAAACTTATTTCGAATAAAAACTTTTCGAATTTTGTATTTTAAACACATATTATTATTTCGGAAAAGTGTTGCAGGCACTACGATAAACTAGGTTTGTAGACCATAAGGGTTGCCTGGTAGAAATTTATACCTTAGCAATAAGGCTGCCTTTTTGTACACTTTAGTTATTGCAATTATTTTTTTTTTTTTGCAGTGAAGTACCAATAATGTGCGGATATAGCAACATAAAATTATTTGATTTGAGGCACAAGGAGTCTTTCGGAATCAGCGATTTCCAGGAAAAGTACTTTTAGCAACTTGTAACATGATATGCTTAGGACAATCACAATTCAGTTTGTTTCTTCGTGTCTAGATATAATACTCATCATCAATGTTTAAAAGATAAAAGTTTGAACAAAAACAAAACCTCTTGTTTCTTGTCTTGACAAAAGCTTCAAAGTTCTGCAAAATTAGTAATAATTCATATTATTTATTTTTATTAAAAATTCTATAAAATTTGTACAGTATTTCTTCCATTCCCGAGTTATGAAAATCCATACGGAAAATCACACACACAGCGCCACCTACACTACCTTTTAATTTATCTCACTAACTAACCATCTCCCGTCTCAGAAACGAACCATAATTGAACCGCCACCTAGCGTCGAGTAGCAGAACTTATTAGTTACTATAAAATAATCTAGATGGCGATACTAGTGTAAAGTTGTTTATTTGAGGTTGTTACAGGGAAGAAAAAATAATGAAGAAACCTTCACACACCTTCGAATAAATTCAAAGTCATGTATGAAGTTGACCAATCATAGACAGCTTTGGCACGCCATATTCATATCATCGACTATGACGTCAAAATCAGCTTTGTAAATATTATTAGTTCAATTTAAAAGCCTTTTGATATTGGAAGTATTTGACTAAGGCCTGTTAACCTCTTTTTAAGGTAGGCTTGAGCCCCTCCGGCCTCGGCGGGAAATACTAAGTACCAGGAGCTAAGCAATAATAAAGAGTAGTATGACAGTTTACGTACTTGCTATCCTTATCGACGACATCCTTAGCGACATCAGTGTCTTGGTCCGCATCGGCCGCCGCCGTGTCTTCCGTGGAGCCTTCCCGTTTACTCTCTCCTGCAACGAACACACACACAAACATTAGCTACGATATTATAATTATTTTATACTATATCGGTAAGTATATAGTATTGTTTTCGCGATAATTGGCTGACGTAATTTGCCAGGAAGTGAGTGGTGGGCTGATCTAGCCACTTTGAAGCGTTTACAAGCGAGTATATATTTGAAGGAATCGGAACAGAAAATATATATATAGCTTTAAGGTGCGAACCTAGTCGCGAAAAAACGATAATTGCGGGACTATATTCGAGTTTATATGCAGCCTGTAATACTAATTCCGGTCGTTTTCTTTGAGAGGATTGCATATAAACTCGGATATAGGATCGCGATCGCGCTTCTCCCTTCTCTGGACTTTTAAGGATCACATTTACATGTATGTGTACTTATAGTAAAATAAAAAGAAATAATGTATGCATTATTTATCGACCTTTACTAAAGATTTTCTCGAACTGAAATGTATCTTTTTGTAAACCTTAATCTACATACCTACACCAAATTTCATTTGAATCCGTTTTGTCCATTTTGAGTTGAACACAAAAAGAACAGTCTGATTAACTGAAAAACATCTTAAGAAAACTTAAGTTGTAAATATTGAGTGAGTAAAATATAATAAACCTTGTTTTAAACACTTACAATTTACAAGAACCATTAAAACATGTAATAATCCTAATCTTTCTTCACAATCAGTGGATTTAGTAGAAGTTAGGTAAGGTTTTTACGTTTTACTTTCTCCTGCTTACTTTGTTGAACATAGGTAATTAAATTAACGTTGGTAGCAAATTTACTGATAAAAATGTATAACTTTACCTTTCCATCTTTGTCTGTGGTGAATGAGACGAGACTAAAGAGAACCAGCTCTATTTGTTTGATTATACACTGGCTACTTGCTAATCATGTGGGATTTATAGTTAAGGCGCTGGCTATAGCCAATGACCTTGAGCGTTTGGATTTTCAGCTATGGTCGTAAACTCTTTCGATAACGTCCCGCCATCACATGTCCGGCGAAATTGTGCACTAATAAGACCTCAAGTGCGTCAGGAACAGAACACGAGAACGACGAGATAACGAATCGCCAAATCGAAAGATGGCGCTGAAAGTCATACAAATATTTATTTTCTTTTTTGGGTTAGGAATTGAACAAAATATTGAAAAAAAAACGTACTATGAACTATTTAATGATGTTTATATTCTTTTAATGCATTTATGTTTTTTTTTTTATTGTAAATTACTATTTATTTCATCCTTTCATAGTTTCTCTAGTAGACAGCACGTATTTAAATTTCATTTTGTTTATAATATGGAGGTCAACTTTATGCTCTTGCATTACATAGGAAATACACCAAAGGCGAGACCTCATGATTCCGTAATCCAAGTTTGTTTCAAGATTGTTGTTTTTGCATAGACTTATGAAAGTTTTAGAGTTTTATATCTACATAAATTTTAGAACAAATAATCGCACATACTTCAACACAAGGGAGACCTCATAATTTCGGGTTTGATTCCAGATAATTTTTTTTCATAGACATGAAAGTTTTAGAGGTTTACGTTAAAAATCATAAATTTTAGGAAATAAACCATAATTTACTTATTCAACTTAAAAAAATGTTCCGTATTGAATATTTTTTAATCACCGTTAATTTATATGTAAAAAATTTGTTATAATAATATTTACTTTATTTAATCTAAGTCACAGAAGAAAATAATATGTAGTACTAACCCGTCTAAGTATAGAATAGAAAATTGTAAAAAGTATTTTTTTTATTTCTTTAGTGTCTTACGTAAATTTTGTAATAATTATAAAGCTACTGCCAAACAAAACCGACCAATCAGGGACCGTTCACAATTTTACGGGTGATAAATCCCGAGATTACGATTTTGCACCTTTGTTTACAATCTGACGACTTGATATCGTAAGATTATAAAGTAACATGAAATGATACGTAAAATTTATTTTAAATGGTTGGTTTCAGTTCACTATTTTCCGTAAGTTTATAATATCGCGAGTAAGATTATAAACTAACAGCCTTCACAATCTTACGGTGACATATACAAAGTGATTCTTGCGATGACCATTCCAATCCATAGCTGTGCTGTGCAGTAGCTGGTATTATATCTATTGGTGGTGGCCCTTCACGGGTATGGAGAGTGAAATAATTGTTGAGGGATTCATGCAGTCTGTTAAAACACACAATTTTGATATCCGATGGTAATGCACACAGGTACAAAAAAATCTAAAAGCACAACCATAATAAAGACCAAGGTGTGACTGTAGAGAAAATTGAATGTCGCAATAATTTATTGCAAAACTTCTGCAATAAAATGCAAAGGACACGTCAAAATTTGTATGGAAGGTGGTTTTAAATTATTTCAAAAACTGAACGGGTATTCTACTCATATAGGATAAATAAAAGGGTATATTATTACGATTATCAGGATCACTTGAAAAAAAATTATGGATGCTCCGTTTTTTTTATAAATTGATGCGAATATTGTATGGTAGAAAAATAAACGAAAGATCTGGCAATACAATTATGCCTGGCAGTCCTTTCAAACCAATTTTTTCGTTGCGTGGTTGCTTTGAATGCTTTTTAAGAAAGAGATAGGCATAACATAACAATGATCTGCTGTCTCTTTCTAACTTGTTATTAGGATGTGATCGGATAAAAAAGAACTTGATATGACATTAACTTGAATACCTGTCAGTTGAATATCTGTCATCCACCACGTTGACATTCTTTTTTTTTTATTAGTTTATTTTTTCTATAAATGAAACGAAAGAGCCTCAAGTAATTCATTAATTATTTTAATTATTTACTGCAAAAAAAGTACTATAAATAAAAATAATGTTGGTTAAAACAATCTTGGCTGGAAGATTTTAATACAAAAAAGATTACATTAGAATAATAGCTCGTGGAAATTCAATGATTGTTCCTTTCATTGTAACTTTTTATCTTCAATAAGTTTGCAATTTTTATGAAAACGGAGGATCGATAAATTAATTTGATTAGTTATCCTGAAACGCACTTACATAAGCTTTCTAAGTAGGTATACTACTTATCCGTTCAATTTTTGGCCGAATAAAAAACCACTTTTATACGTCTCCTTTACAAACTGATACACGTTACTTGATTAGTCACAGGAAAATATTGAACAAGACGAAAATCATGAGAAAGAAAAATAAAAGTTATTTACTTTCATAACAAATAAAAGGAGTAAGTTTCCAAAGAATATATAAAGTTTTCATGAAATAGAACTAGTATAATAATTATTTAATTGATCTAAAATTTATGAATGTACGAACACCTCTAAAACTTTCGTAAGTCTATGCAAAAATTATATTGAAAAAAACACGGAAAAATTAAGATTCTTTTTTAGTTCAGTGTATGCGATTAATTCATAAACCTCAAAAACTTTAATAAATCTATGAAATAATTGTCTTGAAAAAAAAAACCGAAATAATGAGATCTCTTTTTTGGTGCAGTATGCGCGAGTATAAGGCTCGAGTAACATTGGTCTGAATGTAATTGTTTCGAAATATTATTACCTACCTTTTAGGTAGGCTATGACGTGAAAAGTGGACTTCAACCTACAAGTACTAAAACATAAAAGTGTGAATGGCAGATGGTAGGTAAGAAGAACAGTATCCGACGGACTGGGTGCTTTCACCACGTCATTATCGTTTGCTGAATTATTATTGTACATTAGATTATTTTTCTAGAATAGATATAAAATCAATTATAGTAATAAAATGAGAATAAAAAATAAAAAAAGATACGAAGCTATACCTACACCGGGGATTGAACCCACGATAATGTGGTTTTTCAGTATCACGACTTTCCCAACTAGACTGTTTGGACAACGTGAGCATGATTGAAATAGCTCACCTCTTTGATCGAGTATTATTTTGAACTAGTGAAATACTCCAATGAATCATTTTATAGTAAAACCACGTAAAACAATTTAGATAGGTAGATTAGGTACTTAATTTATTCTAGAATAGATATAAAATCAATTATAGTAATAAAATGAGAATAAAAAATAAAAAAAGATACGAAGCTATACCTACACCGGGGATTGAACCCACGATAATGTGGTTTTTTAGTATCAAGACTTTCCCAACTAGACTGTTTGGACAACGTGAGTATGATTGAAATAGCTCACCTCTTTGATCGAGTAATATTTTGAACTAGTGAAATACTCCAATGAATCATTCTATAATAAAACCACGTAAAACAATATAGGTAGGTAGATTAGGTACTTCATTTATAACTTCCATCATTTGTTTCTGTTTTTTGACATATAATCGCCTCTTCCCCAATTATTGGTATTTGTTTTATTTTCCATTTTTATACTTACAGATTATTATTATTTTACATTTATTTACAGTTTATATATCAATTTACAAGCAAACAAAAATATTTTAGGTAAAAACAAATACTTCTATGTACAAATTTGTAGATATTATAATATATTTACAAAAATATTATTGTTGAGCGCGGAACGAAGAGCGACATAGGTCCGTCTAGCAGCGCGCCTCAGCGATCACTGTCGGTCTCGGTACAAGTAAGAGAGAAGCAAATAATGGTGGGTGCGCGCGCTGCTGAATTCAAGTTGTGAAATAAAACAAAACGAAATTGTGTAAAAACTTATTACTTAATCAAAAATCTGAAACAACAGCAAAATAGATAAGCGCCATATGAATTTATTTTAATATTTTTTATCAAAAACACTTCACATATTAGCCGTATCGACTAAAGATTTATGGCCGGTGAGAGCTGAGTTTGGACTCATTTTCTATCGAAAAAAGTTTACGAAATCGTGTTTTGGAAACAACAATCTTGTAGGAAATATGCTCAATAATAACATATTTTTATTTTGGTTTGATATGTTGCATACTTTTTGCCAGCGACAAACGAATATGATGCGCATTTAGCTCATCCCAGCGCCTTAAGTCCGCGCCACCACTCAAGTCCCGCAGACGCGGCGTTGCAATCGCACAACGCACCGAAAATTAACACTTATCACCTTCAACATAGGAGAGTTTTCATTTAAGTTCTCACGTTTTTCCGCGGGATTTGAGTGGTGGCGCGGACTCTACCTCACAAACCATGGAGTCAAGAATTATTAAACCGCCTAACACCTGTGCTAACACTCCAAAGCGCGCGACAGGAGATCTTAAATAGTGAAGCCTTCTGCTATAACAATTTCCCACACGAAGAAGAAGAAACAATATTTCCTAACAAAAAAAAAGAACAAAAAAAAACCAAAACAGTCAACCAAATAGTAACCAGTTTAAGACAAATTGTCCTAAGATTTTCACAAATTGTACATTAAGTCGTTATATCTATCGCAGACCAAATACAAGCATTGAATATGAAAAGATGCAACGCCTGTGGAGTTTCTTCCGGCGAGTTCTGCTCCACAGAAGACAGCCAAATTGTGAACTCGCCACAAAAGAATATTATGTAACTGACTTAACTAAGAGATGTAAATATCCTAAAGTTAAATAAATACTCTGATCTATAATGTTTCGAAAATATTTGCGTCATCCACATCTTCACGTAAAATTTCTACAATAACCTAATAATAATGGTAAATTGTTTCCAATCCACACTAAAAACAAAAGGCCGAATCCATTCCTGACCACAAGTTATCAAACGATGACAGAATACAAGCGATGATCTTCGAACTGTTCAAAAACAAACAAACACACACTGACCCACTCAAGGTCAAGAAGATAAGCAATGACCTACAGCAAGATGATCCCAATAATAAAGTGTTACCACAGAATACCAAATAGTAGTCCCTACAGAAGCTCCACTAGGCGACATAATTCAAATAAATTGCAACCCTATCTCCGTTATAATAAAGTGCAATTCAGATCGCACGGCGCTAGGCGAAAAAACGAAGTTGCTGCATCTCTTTCTCTCGCGTTGCGCTATCTCTTTTGCCACTCTACTAACACCTTTAGGGCTGTCGTCTTTGAGAAAATAAAACATCTGATTTATTAACCTATAAGGTACCTACCTTTTACTCAAACAAATGATGGTTCAAATAAACCAATGCTACTACTATTTACTAAGTAATAGTATTACTCGTATTATAATGTTTGCAAACTATATTTACTCGTCAGTAGGTAGGTAAGTACTTTAGTTTATGAAAATACGTCATAATGTTACTGTAGGTTTGTCAGAGAAAATTATGAGGACAAGAAAAGAGATCTAAAAAAGACATCCGATCCAGTCCTTTTCCTTTTATTTTTGCATCCATAAACACATCAGCATTTGTCGTATTGTTGTGAAGTCATTTTCGTAATTTGAGCGAGCGGAGCGGCGCGTAATAACGACGCGTCACGCGCGCCCGGCGACTGTTCGCGTACTGATGTAGCTAGCCCTGCCTTTCATCGGCCGGGGCGATATTTCGCCCGTCATACCTATTCTCACGAGTGGAACCCCCCTGGTGTTACTAACGACATTAATAACTAATTAATACGATCAATATTTCCTTAATTGAGATCAATTCATCTGTTATTGATAAATTGGTTTTTATATTTCCTTTTTTGTAATGTTACTGACATTAGTTGGAACGAAGAATAATTAATTTTTATGTTTTTAACTAATTCTTTATTTGCAAATTACTTAGCATACTATAATTTTCACGATAATATAATATATTTATTTATTTAAAATTTTCTTTCTGGCTTAGACAACCCACCGGTTTCTATAGATAAAATTACGACACGACACGACTAAAATTATTCTACATAGTTCAGAGTTTAGGGAATGGACCTTCACCCGTGTAACCAATAACAATACGATCTCGCCAACCCGCCTGCCAAACGTGGGGAATCATAGCAACAAATCCCTATCAATGAAGAAGTCGCTAAGCATATCTGGTGACTAACTGACTAAGGCCTATTCGCCCTGATTAGGAGAAGACTCGAACCCCTCTTTGCGTACATTATATGGGCTGTTAACAAATGTCGTCTAGTTGTTGAAACCACCTAAGCAATAAAAGGAACTTATCGTAAAAAGGAAGGAAATACATTAAATGTATTTAATGGCATAATAGTAACCGTTGATTTACAACCCAATAAGTTGTCTGAATTCAACTCGCGCGCCGATTGGTCGATCGGCTGGTATAGTCCGGCAATAGCGATGATGTCATGCTGCGATACTGGTCGCTTGGTCGTTATACGCTAAGTTAGTTTCGCTATAGTTTTCCCTTTATTCAAATATTAATTCTGTAAATTTTCAACATTTAAATTCTATGAAACTACTATAGACATTAGAGTGTTGGAAAGGTTCAGAATATTCTTACATTTAAGCAACGTTCATCGATGGTATAGGGGAGAGGGAAAGTATTTAATTCCTCATGTTCATAAATTGCGCAACCAAAATCATTAATTTCATTCATACAATAATTAAGCTTCGCATACCACCGCAAAAGTGACATGACAAGCGCTTACTATGATCAATATTAATGTATTATTCTAAACTTGAACAGGATTCTAACTTATATTTTTCAACAATACGAGAAAGAAAGATTTGCTACTGACTGACGACGATGCTATAGAAGTAAATTTCTTCGTTCACTTCGATAAAACAAAACGAAAAAGTACTAAAATCATAGGACGACATGTTATAATAGGCAAGCAACACTAAATTTAGTCAATCATATAAAAATCTAACACTAGACACAGTCAAGACAGCAGTTAATAATTTCGCACGCCTAGCAATAATAATGAACTGTAAGACTACGGCTCCTTTACAATAGCCATGGTACGCATGATAGTCGGAAGAGGTTTCTTCCTGTGCCTTTATTCAATGAAGCACATACTTTACTAGGTAGGGCTGTTTTCGCTAGGTTTTATCACCTATCAGCATAAGAGATGTTTATGACACTAGCAATTTTTAACCCCTACGTGACACTGGCAAATTTTCAACCCTCCAATGAGAACAATAAGGAAATTTCAAAGAAAAAAAAAGCTTAGAATTAGTTCGATAGATGGCAGAAAAGGGAAGAAAAAGAGGGAAGCCTTAGCTCACCAAGGGGACAGTCTAAGAGTCTAGGTTTATTAAAGTAAGACCCTATAACTACTGGGTAGGTAGTAGGTACCACGGTTTTCAAATTATGTAACATTTAGTGCGCACCAAACAACTTTAACTTCGTGTTTAGTGTATAATGAAATCACGAGTAGTTCTGAGTATAATTTGCATATGAACGCGGCGGGCATTTGGTATTTCCTGGGCAGTGAACACTGACCGTTGAGTAATTAGTGCTACCCATTGTATAAAGAACTTTAGTACTACAGCACTTCAAGTATAACACAGGACTTCACACAGTTAATCGTTCTTATTATTGTTCCTGGTTTAATAACACTAAATAAAAAAAAATAACCCCGACACAAAACCGTTACTTGATCCTTTCAACAACTAGAAAACAGCTGATAATCTTCAAATGGCTGAAGATATTTTCTTGGATCATAGCTAAGAACACTCTCGATTGTGCAACCTTGCAAACAATAAAAACTAGATCAAAATTGGCGCATCCGTTTAGGAGCTACGATGCCACAGACAGACAGACAGACACACACGTCAAACTTATAACACCCCTCTTTTTCGTCGGGGGTTAAAAAAAGTCCTTCTTAAATAATAATTCTAAAGCTACGTATGAAACAGAAGCTCAAGTCGACTCTAATCATAACATGGAATACGCTAAACTCTGTCCAGTTTATTTAAAGTCTGTCTGTTTATACGTGACCTGCCTCTTGACATACAAAACATCCATCCATTTAAAACTAAAGTGTTTACCGCTCTCGAAAAGCAGAAACACTAAGCCAGATCCTTACTATCAAAGATCGGTAAATTGGAAACTAAACCAAAAGATAATTTGAATTGCATATTTGTTTACAATTCCATTCCTTGTTAATGTTTCTCAAACTTTTAACAATTTTCACTAAGCATTGTGCCATATCTGGTGCCGTAAGCGGCATAATAATTTTGACACCAGGGTTAACCTCCAAACCCACACAATAAATAAACACTAAGTATTTCAAAAATATTACGATCAGTGCTACCAAAACGTGTTTAATCTAATGGTCTAAATACTTCAAATACTAGAGCAAATTAGTTGAACAACATTCAAAATCAAACGAAAACATGGGATGTTATTGATATAGCAATAAATATGAACCATGTAGCAAGGAATGTAGGCGAACTAAATAAAATAATTTGTATGACCCACATAGTATTAGGATTAGGAATGTTCGCATAAACGAGGTTATGATAACAATACATGATGTATTAGACTAAGGTGGACTAGGTTGCGCAATATCTTTGATAACAAAAGCTCTTCATGAGGAATGCAAGACAGAACATAACAATCAAATGTATATATAAAATGTGATGAATAAGGGTAATATTTTCAGGATTATCTAGAACCTAGATTTACTTTTATTTCTAAGTCACCACCATCTTCATCATTTTATACACAAGACGCATTGTTTCTAATCTAAAATGCAATGCAGATTTAGGTAATTGTACGAGTATGACTAATTAATTTAAGCTTATAAAAGTTATGATCAACGAAGGCAATATAATAGAAATTTTAATTGAAGTCCTTCACATAATCATTTCTATGTCTATCGATTGCGCATCCCAAATCTTTATTACCAGATCATACAGTTTGTATGAACACAACAAAGTAAAACATAACATCGATCTTTGGACCATCCAATTGTAATCCCGGATCGTACCAATTACGGCACAATCAATTACAACCCACATAACTCCATCTCGGAAGCTACGGCTCACAATACCACTTATTGTGCCTTGAACTGATTCCCGAGTATTCCCGACTCATCCGATCAATGGACCCACTAAGCATCTCGATTGGACTGCGTTCTGGATGATATTTATAGCTGGCAATGGTGGCTTCTGACCTGCCGAGACCACCAAGCTTGAAGAGATCGCTGATGAACAGGAAGCGTTTGCACATTCTTGCAATGTCACAGTTTTAAGTTCAACGACATCTTTTTTGTGATTAGTATGCTACTATGAGACTCTAAAGTTTTCCTTCTGTTCTTTTCCTACATAATAAAGCTTTTAATTTATGAAGTCCAACCTTTTTTAAAATGGTGAATTTAATGCAAGAGTACAAATAACAAATTGATACAAAAACAAACTTGAATAAACAGAACAATTAAATAGCTAAGATACCGTTTTTTTTAATCTAACAATACTCGTAATAATCGCTGAGCCAGCGGAGTAAGTATCATAACATAATACAATTTAATTTGGGACTAGAGAACATCCACAGCGTTAGTAAACATACTTAAACAGACTTAAAATTCTTACTAAAAACTATCTATATAAACTTGCATAAAATAGAAGTATAATATTTTATGTAAAGAAAGTTGTCACCCAAAAATACACTTGATAAGAGTTCCGAAATACTAAAACAAACTGGTGTCGCCAAAATAAACAAACGAAGGCTAAGGATCGGTGAACGAATAATGCAACAAGCTAATTTGAATATCGAATGAGATGTAAACATAAAGATCGATAATAGAAAGAAAGAACAAACATAAACCGGAAGACCAATGCAATCGGATGCCGAAGCCAGCTAGCTGTGGGTAGATACGGAACAAATGATTGAATGTCATTGAACAATATGAGAAAGAGAACAAATTTATCAATAGATCAAAATCGCTACGCTCTCAAAATAAATTCTTCTTAAATACATAGTGGGCTGGGCATCATCGACGGAAATCGAGTAACATAACAACAAACAAACATAATGTCAAATTATGATTATTTGAAAAAGATACCTTCAACTTCCAACTTATACAAAGCTTATAAAATAAGAAAGACATTTGTCGGAAGAAGAAACATTTAATTAGTGCAAGCTGTTCATTGCCATAATGAATTACTGAGTCAACATCATCAGCCAATGATCGGTCAAGCGGAGTTCAAATTCTCAATGCCACCAATAAATCGGCTACAACATCCACTATTCCTGGAACCGCAGTTTCCTTATCATCAGAACTGATTGTGCGTAAATAAGCGCTGACCCTGAGGTCCTAATGACTCACTACACTAGCGGTTTTGAGGCGATAACATAATTTTGGTACATTTTGTGAGAAACATCAAATCACACTTTCACTGTTTCGAGGACAAAATTCAGTTAGTACTCTTTGGTTTTCAATAAACACACACCTGTTTGGTGAACTACAAAACACGTTAATAATAAATTAGAAACGTTAATAATAAATTAGAAATAATAAATTTAAAATCTGTAACCTAAAATCTATATTATTTGAAATTAATATTTTCGTTAATTTCAGTACAAATTACAAACAGTAATTAATTTATTATTAATCAAAAATCACTTGTTTAAAGTTCTTTTAGATAATGAAAAAATTGTAAAGCTTAGATCTTGATAAAGTAGTCCACAAAACTAGTGAGAGGAATAACTGTTCAAAAACAAAACAATCGGCACAATTCAGAAAATTGGTATACAATACTCATTGTGCAGTTAAAATAGAAAACAAACAATGTTACTACTAATAACAAACAATGCAATTAGCAGCACAGTAAACATTCTATCAAAATTGCAACCTTCAGTATAATGTTCAAGATAAGAATATAGAATATACAAGAAATGTTGCCTACAATTTAATAAAGTAAAGTAATCATTAGGTTAGCGACCTTGTTTATGCTCTTATAGAATTATGAGCGTTTGTGACTGTCTTTGGTATGGTCTGGCACTATTCGACGACTGAATAATAATATATGGATAATTTATTTGTGAATGTCTCATAAGTGTTGCTAAGACTAGTAACAAGCTCATCTAGCCCTTGCGTCAAAAGGAGTTCCTTATAAAATTTAAAAGAAATAATGAATTATCCTTGGCTTGAGAATGATTTTAATTTTAATACAAGGCAAATATTTCCAATAATAAAACATACCAATATTTTAAATTAAACAATTTCCTTGCTCGCATCTAAATCCCCATAAATATACAATCAATATCATATTTCAGAATAGTTATTTTAATTCGCGAACCACATCTTGCTAATGCCTCACTTATAACACTTTCTTCTACTATAACCACAGTAAGCATCTAGTTTCCCATGATCATCAAAATCAGCGCCCGCGTCACGTACCAGCGATTGCACCGGTGCCTACCTATATCTATCTATAATCCGGAGTTGATTGACATGCGAGCTGTCACCCACACGGGAAGTCATAGTACACTCACGGAGTATAAATAGATCCCGAATAGCAAACAGGGATTGCGCATCACGACCGCGAATTAGAAATTAGGAAAATTAATGCAATTGGTATTTTGAGCATTGCAGATCTGTAAATTATCGTGGTATCCTCTCGAAAGTTGATAATAAAATGAATGACAGGTATAAAAGAACCATCACAGCTATTGAGCCTGCTGTAATATAAACTCGCATGCATATTGTGACTACTTTTTCAAAAGATAGTTTACGAACACTTTTGTTCATACATAAACTATCTTTATAGTTCGATTTTCCATGATTTTACATAATAAAGATTTACACACATGTAAGAGACAAATCTAGATACAAGATTGAGAATTAAAGAATATAAATTTCAAATGTTCATAGGTGTTACCGGACCTGAACTTCTATACCTACTAACATTTATTGCCTTACTTTTATTTTTACTTCAGTAAGTAAATATTTTCTAACAGAATGTCCAACCCTGATGCTTATGAATCACATCTGCAAATCGACGCGCGGCATTGTGTGTGTCCAATTCGGAGCTAGGTGACGCTTATTTCAAAACCTATTGTTGGACCGACTTGGCCTGTCCTAGTGTATCTGGTACGTCACTGATTTCAATCTTAAGATTAGATGCTTTCCTTGTAAAAAGAAACCAGGAACAAAGGACTGCAATAATGTATGATATATCATTTATTTGTTAAAGGTTCTCGTTAATATTTGTCCATACCACGTACCTATAATATTTTATTTATTTCATTATGCAAAACGAATGAATAATTACTTAATAAACATCTTCTTCATGTTTGCTTATTCATTCATCTTCTATTCACTCTAAGATATAATATCTCTTCAACAGCAATAAAACTGGGAAGATAATAAAACATGCAAATTCTATATCATTCAAGGTAACAAAGCAATCGCTACCATAAATCCATGAACACGTCTTAATGATAAACGATTGACAGCTAAATGACAAATGTTGGAAATGCAACCCAGTTCAAACGAAACAGGGCCACGCCGCCGATTCAAAGGCAAACTAAATGAATATTAATATCAATCCGCTAACATAAATATCATATGGACTACGGCATGAATAGATAAAAAACACACATGGACAGAAACAGTTATTGATATGAGTAATCCGTTGTAATTGAGACTAAGGAGGATTATAGTTGAAAAGAAAGGTTGAGCAAGATACTGTTAGTTCGAAAAAGAAATACGAATCAATTTAATAGATGAAGATTTTGTTTTATTTGGTAAGATGCATCTAATAAACACTATAAGGAAGTGGAAAATAATTTAATTGAAAATGATTATAATGTTTTTGTTTACCTTGGGTTTACAAAAGGTAAACTCGCTCAGGTAAAATCAACCAAACCAAGGATGAGTGTAGCGTTCCGTTAAAAATGTCTTCCTTGGTTGATTACAATCACAGTACTGTTACAGTAACCGAAGCATATAATACATTAACAGCTAGTGATCTAGAGGTCATCATAGAAGCAATTATCTATTATTAAAGTATTTAGACGATATTTGACTGACAATGCTTACCAATAATTCTACTAAATAATAACTCAACGGGTCTTGACAATCAATGGCTTCTAAAAAATATATATGCGGCCTAGATACCTAAACACATCAACACTATGGTGAAGTTTAAAAGCGACGACTTAGCTAAACATTAAGTGTATCAACGGTCGGTATGTGTGTCTGTCTGTCAGTCGACCGCGTCGTCGGCATTCCGTACACGGTCAACGGGGCTGTGGAACGACACAGCACAGTTTGTTCTAATAAGTTCAACTAAATCTAGCTTTCAATATCTACGTAGGTTTGACTTTTCGAATTTAATTAGGTACTTACAAAAAAAATATGGAACTATTTTCTGCCTTTTAATGCCTTGTAAAGATTTTGATACTTTACTAGACCAGACAATCCAAATCAATTGCATAATGCTGACAACAATGAAAATCACGATAAAAATGAGAATGTAACTGCAACAGCCTTAAAAGAATAGGAATATGCTCTAATTGAAGAACCAAAGTCAAGTAATAATATTTATATAAAAGACCTACATACCGATACAGAGAGAGAGCTCACAAGTATATCAATGAACTGTAGTATTGAATGACATATCCTGAACACATTAAACATGCAAGCGAATAAAAATAACAGACAGGACGATAAGAATACAATCGACTATTTTATAAACAGATATACATAATATAGAACATAGTAGATAACCAACAGAATCTTTAAAAATATGGCACATTCAAAGTGGAAGGCTCGACAACACTATTTGAATTAACGAAATATAAAGAAGACCTATTGATTTATGAAAAAGTAGGAAATATTTTTATTGGAGCAACATAAACTATTATTGTGGAACTTTAAACAACACTGCACTGTCGCAGAATTAAGTTAGTTAGTTAATAAATTTTAGATGTTCAAATCTGAACAAGACAAAACACATATTGGTGAGTAAGTCTTTCACCAGTTTATATAAAACATCGTTAAACATTAAATGAGATGGCAACAGAATGAATTTAACGTATAAAATCATACTAAACGATAATTTGAGGTAAATTTGCAAATTATAATGACAGTTAACAACGACGAACTGTACGAACGATAAAAATATTTGCATATTTATAAAGAAACAATTTTATTACAAGATAAACAAACCATAAAATTAATGCAAAAAGTATCAAGTATAAAGAGTCTATTTATAAATTTATTACTAACACACAAGCGATAGTTTACACTATTCGACGCAAAGGCGAGATTATATCTACGCAGAGGTCTCTTCCAGTCAATCTACACAATGTGAAAAACAAAATAATTATTTTCATAAAGATAAGATAAATTATATTAATATGGTTAGGTTGAGTACCAAAACTCTACGAGAAATTAACCTCTCTAACTAACCAAACCGGTCAAAGGAAGGTCAAATGTTAGATATGACAAATACTGTAGGAAACCCTTCCCAGCAGATAATAAATGATGGAGCACCTGGGGACCTGGGTTATTAACGCATGAATATTGACCTTCTACCAATAATACTAATAACCTAGCTCATTTAAAAGACACAAGTTCCTTGAAAATAATTCATTCAAATATCTTGTAACAATTATCCTATACTACCTAGTACTATTATTTATTCTGTGCCTATACACAAATATCTTGTAACATTTTATGTATGATCATCTTGAGTGTGATTTTTTTAGTTTGTCGGTAATGCACAAATACTTGGCTTAAGAAGATTCATGATCCTGTATAATAGTGTAAGCTGTTTGTTTGCCGAACAAAAGTTAATAAATGAATAAAAGTCTTTCAACAGTCCACTGCTAAACTTCCCTAGACCGTGAAGTGTTGTCATAATCCCCACGTTTGATTGAGCTGTTGGTCTACAGCACTTCCATAAATTATCAAAATTTGCCATGTTTACAAGGAGCAAAACTTTATCTCCTTTTGTATGTAAACGGTTCCTATTCGTTAGATGCTTTATCAACAACCACATAACCACATGAAGTTTGGATAAATTTAAAATTGTAAACTAAGAAACACACTGACTTTGACCACAAACTGTGATAATATGAACTTCACGAGTAGTTAAAAGAAACCAGGCTCACCAACAGATTCTTAATTTGAATAAGAAAATAAACAAATCCAAGTCAAACTCGATTTGTTTAAACAGAAACGTCGATTTTAAAATACTCCAAGAATAATCTTTTGTTCACTAAACATTTGTGATGATCACTACATATTATAAAACAAAGTCGCTTTCTCCGTCCCTATGTCCCTATGTCCCTATGTCCCTATGTCCCTATGTCCCTTTGTACGCTTAAATCTTTAAAACTACGCAACGGATTTTGATGCGGTTTTTTTTAATAGATAGAGTGATTCAAGAGGAAGGTTTATATGTATAATACATGCATAATATACTGAAGGATAACCCACAATAACCATTTTCCCGTGCGGAGCCGGGGCGGGTCGCTAGTTGTATATAAACAATAAAGCCAATCAATATCGTATCCTAAAATACCTTCAATTTTTTTCGAAGTACTCTCCGCTACTAATCGAAAGTCAAAGACAGTTAGAATCGTGTTTATGTCATTGGTAAAATAAAATTTATAATAAGTAGTTCTATAAACTGAGACGATGATGCACAAATGCTTTACAGTAGTTTTTTTTACAAAGTACTGTTTTGTTCTCAAATTATCTTTGTGATTTGTCTATAATTTATTAGATGTGCCTATAATTCAATAAAAAGGTGTAGCAATAAGAACCTAATTATATAAAAAATAACAAAACCATTCTTCCAAGGAACTTAGATCAATATGGGTAAAAGAAAATAGTTTTGTCGAAAAATCATTAGCTAATGGAGCCATTTTGGCTCTTACAGTTTTTTTTTAGATTTCGACTGTATTAAACCATTCTATTCGATTCAGTTTTTCAATTGCACAGTAACATAGCAACACGTTTCATAAATAGGTCTTTAATTCAGTTTTTTTTTAAATAATGCGACTCACCTCTGGATCCGCTGAACAGCCAAGAGTTGTGCTTGAGGGATTCTGACGATTTCTTCTTCAGGATCGGTGTTTGTTCGACCACGCTTGCTTGTCTACTTCTTCCAGCTAGAGGCGTTTTAATACTCTTCTTTTTCCCTTTCTTCAAAGTCCCACTGTGAGACTTTCTTAAAGTATTTACTTTGACCGATTGACTCTTCCCACGCGCCTTACTTTTACTTCTAGAAGTTTGTCTGCTCAACCTCCTTCTGTGATCAGTTAGTTTAGGTGTAGGCGGTTCATCATCAGAATCAGTTTCCACTGGAGGTTTTCGCGTGCTTTCTCTAATGGAGGAGTAGCGTTTCTCTTCTTCTAAGAAAAGTTTTGTATAGTTGCGTAGTTCTTCATTGCTGATGATCTTATCAGCGACTTCTACAACTGACTCGACTGGTTTTACTACGGCGGTCGGAGTTTTCTTTCTGCGAAGGAAGTTCAAAGCGCTCACGGAAGACGCTTTACTGCTTTTTCTTTTAGGTGGATCAGCAGTGCTGCTTTTTCGACTACTCGGTTCACTTTTATTATTTTCTTTCTTACTATTCTTCCGGTTCTCGAGTTTCACTGTAGAACCGTTTATCGAATCTCTGTCTTCTTCACTCCAAAGACTTTCTTTTGATTTCTTTTTATCTGAATTTTTCTCTAACTCTTTCTTCGACTCAAACCACTCGTCACTGAAAGTCTTAACCACTTCTAAAGGATTATGCAGTGACATAGTTTTCCTATGGCATTTCTTGTTTCTCAGCGTAACTTCGATTTCTTCGTCTGTAACTGCGAGTTTGAGAGACTCCTTGCTCATTGTCGGGGTTTTGATGAGCCGGGGTATAGCATCGTCACTTGCAGAGATGGCGTCACTGTGACAATCAGCTGATTCGTACAACGACTCGTCGCTTTCATCTCGACGTTCTGTTAAAGCAAATTATTATAAAAAATCAGTAAAGAAACCTATCTCACCCATACGTGATTGATTTTCAAGTATTTCCTTGCCATTTATACACTTCTTACTGTCATATTTAAAGATCGATTGAACAACGATTAAATCGATCAATTAAACAATGATTCGATCTAGAACAAAAAGTATGTCAATAGTCATACAGATAATTATTTGCGAGACAATGTCACGATTACTGTATGACTCATAATGTAAAACCGTTGCAACGCGTTACAAGAAATGTACAATTCTCTTAATTACATTTAGCAGACAATGATGTTAATAACGACATAACAAGTAGTTTAGACACCGTGAGATTACAAACTTTCTATGTGTAACGAAACGTAGATTTAAAAACCGGAGAGATCTTGTACTCCAATGTAAATTCAACTGTTTTTTGTATATTTACAATGTACCTTAAGCGAAAGTTTTCCGAATAGTTTTAAAGTATCTTACATTTTCCTTAAACATCCAAATGTCGGGTTTTTTGAAAATTTATAGCTTGTTTAATGAATTAAAGAAAGTCTGTGAGTGTTTCCCGGTTTCTTACTCTCATAGGTATTTGCTCTATGAAGGCAGAACTGTCTAACTTTGACCTGAATGGAAATTCTCAAAGCTTTCAATTAATCTGTGATATTATCTTTATCAGTAACTTCAAACATTCCTAATCACCATCCATCTCTTGCTCAACATCAACAATGCAATCTTATCGAGTTTCATAACACGCATTGTAAATCCTGTTATATACTTGCTTTGTAATGTCAATATTTGCACGGCAGCTAGGATTAGTAATATTATATAGGTCAGCCATTGACATTAGTTTGTTAATCTCACTTTACAGTAGAGAAATGTAAGTTCTTATGTAAAGAATGATACTTTTCAGTATATTTCTTTCCTACAGTAATCTATCTCCACTACACTATAGAATATAGTTATAATGACACATGAAGAACAATACAAAAGATGCTACCGAAATCAATGAATTGACCAAAAATGGGTAGTTATATGTTAATTTAAGACAGCATTATAACTGGCAATCGCATAAAGTTCCATTAAGGAACATAAAAATTAAAATAACCGCCAAGAAATTAAAGCGTTTTTTATTTTAAATTTCAACGGTAGTTTGCGGCCAGTAACCAACAGCCAGTATGAGTCATACGGTTCAAACCGCGGGGCTCTCCTCTTTGCCAAAACGCAAAAAAATATCGCGATCAATGGGCGAGAGCGTAAACCGTTTTCTTTTTATAAACCGGTTTTCTTTTATAAGGGCCTGCCTGAATCTAAATTTCCACGTCTAGTAAAATGAATAATAATATACATTGAATATATTAAATATTTAAAATACTAATGTTTCACTTTTGTGCCTGTTTCTAGAAGGTACGTAATATCATTGGTAAGTTTTAAGAAAGCATTTAACAATTCGTAAATTTGGTATTACCAAACCATGGAGAAATTTTCCCACATCTTTGTAACTTCCAAACATTTTTCCGATAACTTCAATACACGTTATTTTTTCCTCTGAGACCATTGTTTGACGGTTCTCTGTAAGGTGACGTCAGCTCGTCTGGTAGACGTATTGCTTTTCCACACATCGTTAAGTGGGTATAGATTTTAAACGTTTCGGTTTATGAATTTTGGTAATAAGCACTATATTAAAAGTTAGAGAATCTCTGCTTATAGACAATTTATTACCAAGTTTAGTTTCATTGGCATCCATCATTAGTGGAAGCATTGAGATTTATTCTACTTTCATTAAATCTCTGCGTAAGATATTAGAATTTAAAGTTTTACATCTAAAAGTATACTAAATAGAATACATAGCTCGTAGAACTTGATAGTAAAAATGTTACTAAAATTACGAATCATCAATGAATTTTAAACTATGATCATGAAACATTCTTTCCAGTCTGGTGAAAAAAACAAAACACTACGCTGAGAGCAGACTTTTTGCTCGAGATGCGCAGACGGCGTCTTTGTCGCTATACGAGACGGATCAGTAATGACTTCAAACTTATTAAAATATGAGTCATCAGAAAAAGGTTAAAATACTTTCTTTGCTCTTAATCGAAATTTTCCATTTAGTTGCGTGAGAGAGAGAACAGAATCATCTGTTTTAGTATTGAAAATCTAATTTATTTCGATAAGTTTTAGAGGGTAACTAAGGATGACTTGTAGAAAGGATTTCATATTATGCATTAAAAGTTAACTAAGACTTTAAGCACTTTGGTTAACTCATGACTGAAAAACTAAATTCAAACGCGGTTTAACCTTCAATCATTATTTTTTATCGAAGTTTTTCAACATTTTATTTTTATTTTCCTTGACAACGTTTCAATAGTACGAGCGGCGGCCTTGTAAAAGTAACATAAACCCATTTTAACCACCATTATTATGAGGAAAAATCAATGCCTGGTAGTTTTCATACATAATAGATAGGTCCAAGTCACCCCAAGTTCTATAAGGCAAGTGCCGCCAAGGACACTTACAGAAATAGGGTTGCGTGTTTCTAACCTTTTTCATGCTTTGTTATAAAGTTGAATGATTACTTATATTATTCGTATCGTGTATAAATGGCAAGGATATTCTAAATCTTTACAACAAATAGATTACACAAATTGCTATATTTATTAATTAATCAACCACGTATTTCAAGAGTAAGATTTGACTCAAACTTTACCTTGCGACACTTTAATATCCAAAATATCTGAATATCTCCTCTTCTCTTTCTCACTTTCCGTCGACGTCTCTCTTTCCGATGACTCTCTTGTCGGTTTCAATAGCACCGCTTTCTTCCTCCTCAATCTTCCCACCACCCCATTCTCCACTGTCTTCTCGGACGCTACTTTCGGTTCCCTTTTAAACCACATCATATCTAATGTTATATACTTTTATTCCTTTCAATATCGCTTCACATTTGTCATTAGTTTCAATCACTGTTTCAAACTTAGCAGAATCTTTAAGCACAATTACAATATCATCCATATGCAGTTCACTTCCGTCATTATTTCGATGTTTGTTGAACACTAAAATCACGTCACTTCGGTTTGGATCTTGATCATTTTAATACACGTCTTCAAACTGTTGGCCGGTTCCTGAAAGATGTACGTCAATAAGCTGTGACGTTTTTGGCAACGATGATCTTACAGTTTGATGCTAAAATGAGCTGGTTAATTCTAATTTACTACTTACATTAATCAAAGTATAAAATTGTAAATGTGGATTGTCGCTTAAAAATATTAACATTGGCATGTATGTACGCAAAAAATAAAATAATAACCGGAATAAATAATCGGCTTAATTTAAAACACCAATAAAATATTAATTATTTATATTGACACGACCTGTGCCACTTAACGATTATTATTCACTAGTTAGCTAAATCCAACCATGCTTTCTGTTCCTTAAAAGGAATTTCCCGTTTAAGGGAAAAGACTAAAACAAAAAGTAAATGTTTGTCAAATAGGTATTCCTGTTAGTTCAGATACCATACTTAAACGTTAGCGATAATATAGTAATAATACTTACAGTATTATATAGGAGAAGAAATGAAATAAACTAAGAATCCAAGTCATAAATGTTGGCAAATAGCTAAATAATAATGTATATATAAAAGACACGAAACAATATGTCTTAGAACAATAATAATTAATGTAGGCATTCGTATTATGTAAAACACAGCGACTGTCAGTAAAGTTATCACATGTTTCAATATTACTCATCACAATACAGAAGGTCAATGTTGTACGGACACACTGATAAATTAACCTATTTTTAATAACACGTAATACATGGCCGATATAAAATTAAAGGAAAACAAAACTACCCGTAAAGCAACTTGTCGATACAATAATAAGAGTTTATTTACTGTAGCGTTAGTAAGAATTGTTTCAGGTAGTTTTATTTATTCAATTTCCCTCGGGAACTTTGCAAGATTTTTTCATAGTATCCGCCTACGTTAAGACTCTTGTAAATGTAAGTAAGTAATAGAAAAGTTATCAATACATAATATCCTTGTCCACCTACTACCCATGCCTGCGGGTTATAAAGAGTGGATCGAGAATCTAGCTATCGAAGATCTTTAACATGGCTTGTGTCATGGAAAAGACCTACACTGACTGCGTGCTCTGAAGCACAAACTTGGAAAACCTAAATAAGTAGATATTGAATAAAATTCAACTTTACTGGTCCAGTTGATTGCATTAGGTATGTATATTGAAAAATATTGTCATGATGTCATTGTCTATGCATTGTTTGTATTATCTGTCAGTTGATGCTCAACAAATACATATTGTATTGATTCTATTTTAAACTTTATTACAGTTACCTAACACGACAAATTCAGTTCAAAATCCCCCATAAACTTCACATTTACCTTCCTGAACGGGTCACCCGGAATATTATTAATAATTATCATGCCGGCAGTATAGCACAGCTATGTGCTATCAATCAAAGCTAGGCCGACGTTTCAATGCGACTAGGCGTGCAGTCATAATGCAATGCATCTAATAAATGGACCTCCAACGTTATTTCTCATAGTGTGGGACTTATAGGAGTAAAAGGGACTTATTTCTGATACCTATATTTAGAGAAATACATCAAACAATGGGATATTCTTCTTTTTGGGTTGCCAGGTCATCAATTGACATCATTAATCCTGGTGTCAGAATTATTAAGCCGCTTGAGGCTTCAGACATGGCTCGTATAACGACTACTACGGCCACGTGCTTTCCGAAACCCGAATTTTTCAGGAAATCAAGGATTCAGCCTGCAATACAAAACTGGATAAGTCTCACAAAGTATATTTGATAGACCAGGATTCAATTCAATTCAATATTAATAAGGTTTGGCTCCTGTCATTTCATTATTGACAATTCTGCCACTGTAAAACTTTACTCCGTGCGTTGAGATCAACAACTGTAAAAACTTTACGCTTTGTTTGAAATAAACATTATTATTATTAGCCTATAATAAATAAAATATTTTAAGTTTTAGTTTAATATCGATCGCCCGTAGTCTGCGCCCGCGCACCGCACGGAAGTCGCTCGCGGATGCGGCCTCCGCACTTCCTCGCCAGTTAACATCCATATGACTCAAACTGATACTACTATAATATTCACTGTTAGCTTAATATATTATATGAAATATATAAAATCTATATCTATCTATAATATAAAAATGAATCGCTGAATGTGTTGCTAAGCGCAAATCTCGAGAACAGCTGAACCGATTTCGCTAATTATTTTTTTAGAGTATTCCTTGAAGTACGAAGATGGTTCTTACGGAGAGAAAAAAAAAGAAATGCTAAAAAACGCGGGCGTAGCCGGGGACGGGCAGCTAGTAGGTAATAAAACTGTAGAGATCGAAAATCTGTACATAGATTGCTAAAAACCGAGACAGCTATTCATTAATCTGTGGTTAGGGGGATGTAAGAAGTGATATAGAACAATGGTAGCGATTCTGACTGTCATGCTCTAATCCTTACCTAATTCTTAAATCTCTTAAATTTAAGATTAGAATTGCGATGTGCTATTCGGGGGAAACCATCCAACTAAATTTAACGCATATTCTGACGTCTCTAACTTGCAAATGACAGATCTTAAATTGAGTTGGATCAGTGTTGCCAAAAAGAAGAAAAAAAACTTGATTGATGATTGATTGATTGAAAATGGGCACTTTCGCGGTGATGTAATGCAAACATTTTTCTTTTTTGGTGAAAAAAAAAACAAAACGAGAAGAAGCGTCGCGTCCTCTTTGCGTCGCGTGTTGTTTGTTGTCAAACAAAGAGGATTTATACAAAAAGAAAAAATAAATAAATTCCTGACGAGGCTGTATGGGCTAAGTTTCCCTTCGCCTGTCCAGAATGGACAAAGAGAACAAAATTAAAAAAAAGGATTTATTCAAAGTTCAGTCAGTACGTTTTTATTTGTAAAGTTTTGTGAATGACAAATGAAAAGCAGCACTTCGAGGCAATCTAAATAGCTTTTTAAACTTAACTTCAGCCAATTCAAAAGGATTTGAAGCGTCTCGAATATTTCGAAGCCGGGCTCTTTGACGCTGACTTCTGAAACACACAGGAAAGCATTTAACTAGGCATTTCCATAACTCATCATCACATTTAAAATCTTCAAGGCAATCGATTGTAACCAAAATTTCTTTACCTTTCTGCGGCATCTGCGACAACAGCTACCACGTAATCTTCCATATTTATTTATTTTTTTCTTAGAAACAGCTTGTAATCCCCAAAAATCGCATAAGAAATTTAAGAATTAGAGTTAGAACGCATGTTTTAAGTGCCCTCTAAATTTAGATAAGATTGCGTCGCACACGTCAAAAATAGGGCTGCCAGAATAGCGTTAGCGACCTAAACCTAAGTTGAATTGCTAATCCCAAATTTAGAGATGTCAAAATCAGCTGACCTTAGTTTAAGTCATTTATGTCAGTTTACAATGACCGCCAGAATAGCAAATAAGAAATAGAGCACGATTTGACATAAGCGCCGTAATCCTAATTCTAATCCTAATTCGCTTGACTGCGCGAATCGCTACCAATATCTAGATTTTTTGTTTCTCTGTTTGTCTGTTTGTACGGACTAATCTCTGAAACTGTTGGAGCGATTTGAATAAAATTTTGCAAGGTGGCACCTTATATCTCCGGTCAACATCTTAGATAGTTTTTACAGTGGGAAACTGCACGGAAAAGTCAAAAAACAACGCGGGCGTAGACGCGAGCAGACAGCTAGTATTTCTCTTCTTTTAGGTCTTTTAGAAATGTACTAGGTTCGAGAGTACAGAGCTGTCTCGATATTTTTTTGCGCATCCGATAAACCCACTGTCTAGTTTTTAGATTCTCATTGTACAAATGCTTTAAATATTCCAAGTATAATGTAATTAAAGCACTTTTCATAAGTAAAAGAAGCCTAGATTAAAATTCTAATACGCAAAGATACCCAAAGGTGGTATTAATACCAGATAAAGACTCTTTTTCCCTAACGAAGTGAGCAGAATTTTAGTAAGCTCTCTTGGAGCCCAAACTAAAACCACCTTTAGCAAAGTGTTTGGTAAGTAAAACAATAAACAAAAGATTATGCATAAAAGCAACACAAACTAAAAATAACTTTAATAAAGACATAGTTGTACAAAATATATCACTGGCACAAAGTACCTATTAAGTGCCAAAAAAAAGACACACGTTTGCGCAAAAGCAAGCAAAACAGTAGCCGCTCTGAACGGAATTCCAATTTTAAAATTGTGGAAGCTGTAGCCAGACAGAGTAAAAAAGCATGGCGTTTCGGTGAAACTGCATTTAATTTTAGTCAGACGAAGTCTGAGAGTGAAGCGGGAATGGAGGGTGGCTCTAGCTAGATAAATATTAATATCATAGGCCTAGTACTAGTGAGGTAATGCTAAAGAGAAAACAGATGCTACTTTTAAAATAAATTGTTTCGTTCAATACAAAATGTTGATAAAATTGTATTATATTCTCTCAATCGACTTAAATGTAACCAGAAAAATGGACAAGTTAATTTTTACATACACTTCATTTTCAAAATTGAATAGAATACTTGCTTTGTTGCTCACCAAAAATTTACAGTCCACAACAGTAAAACTGTATAATTGGGCGGTCTTAGTCCTAAGGTAGTAGTTTCTTCCAGACAACTAGGAGTAACAGTTTCAGAAAACGTTTCAGTTAATCATCGTGTAAATAAGAATAACAATTTAGATCATTGTCGCTTATTTTTCAGTGAAAATGACGAAATTTTTACTGAAAAACATACCGACCTTCGAATTCCTATTGTCAAAGAAAAATCATCAATTATAACTGCGGCTGTCAATTAAACGGATGATGTTATTCAGTTTGCAAGAGCAGTGTATTTCGGTCCAGGTCACACGTGGTGAGATGTGATTCACTACTTAGTTGCAATGTGATGTTATGATTAATAGAACTAAGATAATAATAGAAAAAAAAATGTATATTTGAATTGGTGACGGATATTACAGTCTAGCTTTAGACTAAAAGGGTAACAAATATAGGAAATTATTTGGTAGAGCTAAACATATACATGAAGAACATCCTTATAAAGAATACTAAGCCAGGTATAGTAAAAAAAACAAAAGTACACGTAAAATACATGCTATGTCTAATAAGTAAAATTCATGAAAAGGATACAGTGATATACTTCGACAACATTTTTTTTTATTTTATTATAATATTACTATTAGGTAACAGTCTACTACTAGACTAAGAAGACCTGAACCTTTGAAGGAGTGTTGCCATAATTCCTACGCTTCGCACATGTGTTAGAGATAACAATTGCTATGTAAATAGGATAAATAATAATAATCATAAGACAACACAGAAAGAAATCAAATGTATAAAGAAAACAAAAAAGAGGCTATCAAAAATATCTACAGATACCTCCCCAAAGTCGGTCTGACTGAATTAGCTACGGAAGTGCATCCTGCGACGCCCCTCGAGCAACAAGCCAAGCTCGAAATATACACCTACCTACGACATAACACAACACATAACATACGTATGTAGGGTATCGAAGTATAGTAGCTAGAAATACAAATCTTATTTAAGGAATTAATGGACGACATAATATATTGAGGGTTACATTTTGTTAGGGAAATGAGGTGTGATTATAATTAGAAAGTGATGACTTGGAAAACTCACTGCTTCCTTTAGGAGAGTGATTGGTTTTGATAAATGTTATGAGCAGTTCAGCTTATAATATTTATTTAAATATAGAGGTGAATTTTAATTAATTTCTCTTCCTACGTTATATATGTATAGGACTAACGTAGCTTTACAGATCAGAGGATTAAGGTAGTATTTTATACCTGTCAGAAGTTTATTTAAAAGATCCCATTAAAGAAGATAGATCAAAATAAAGATAAATATAAGACAAGAATATATATATATATATATTAAATTTTTGATAATCGTTATGTCCAAAGATGCCACGTTTATGACAATTGACTCAGTACATTTATTTAGACAGGTTTAAAGACAGGACATTGACAACATATTATCCTTATGACTGGTCGCTACATACTCAATAAAACAATTTACGCAGCTGTTTGAAAGAATGCGAAGATAATCAAAAATAAATAACAAGATATAAACACCATAGTAAAAGATTTTCTTTACTGTAATTGTTATGTTGTAAATATAGTCTATGTGTATTCTCCACGATTCAGAAGTGGTAAACAATAACAATATGGTCGTGACGAAATACTATAATAAAATGTATAGATGTATGAACCTATGAATACGATACAAATTCAGTGGTTATATTTGTAGACAAGCCTATGATAATTAGATACAAATTCAGCAAAAAGCTTGTGTCAATTATTGTTTGATAAAAGAAAGATTACATTTGTTGCGATACTAGTTTTAAAATCTGTGGCTAGTCGACGGTCACGTTAATATTGTGTGGAATATGGTGTTATCTGACGGAAAAACGTAGCCTTTAACCTGATATATTTAATGTGGTACCAGGAATTATAAATAAACATTTTAGTAAGTATTATGGATGGTACTATTAATAGTAAAAGTACAGAAAATGTTTTGACAAAAGATGACAAATCTCACAAATGAATCTCGGTGAGGGTATTGCAAAGACAGAGAGAAAATCAATTTTCACACTTTGGATTTTGCACCGACTTCATTTCCATTACATAAGGCACAGGCTGGATGCGGGCAGCGCAGGACCGATCATTGTGGAGATCTTTGGGGAAAACCGTTGTCCAGCAGTGGACGTCTACTGGCTGAGATGATGATAAAGACACAGAATCGGTAGCTTGAGCTACTTTTAACTGTACTAAGGATTTCGACATTACCTATGATTTTGCTTTCTATAAATGATGTACAAGTAGAATCTATGATAGATTTAAAGGAACCCGTCATAACAGACAGTACTGTACCGCTAGACGCACCGACATTAGCTACAACTATTTCAAGTGTGCAAGGTCGGCCATCGCCTATAAACAGAGCCATCTGGTTTCTGTTACTTTATACGTACGGTAGATAATAGTAATCTGTTAAAAGTGTACCGCCGTTCATTAAATACTGGAACATCGGAAATAGCTTCCATACTAATTATTACTCTCATGACATTTGACAAAACTTTGATGGTTGGTTCGATGTATCAGTTGTCAACTATTTATCACTAATTCATTAAACATTATTCATCTTCTTGTACAAAAAAAAGTATGTAGGTGGTAGGTATGCGATTGTCCAGAGAAGTGGCCGTTTGAGCGGCATGGACAAACAGGGATGTAGTCAATCAAGAAAGTGGACGTTTGTGGAAAATGGACAATGGAAGGAAATTATTGTCAGTTGCTGGATTGGTAAAAACAGGGTTAGTCACTCAATATAACAATATCTAAATAATTCGATACTTCTATTTAACTAAATCTTTAACAACGTTACAGGTTAGAAGCATGAGAGGCATCTGTCAACAATGTCAGTGAAACTGTTTATATAGACGAGGCCTGAAGGTTAAAACTAACAAGCGAATACACAGACCAAAGCCAGTGCAGACAGCTTTGAAGTTCACTACCGCATTTCGCTCTTGTCTTCTAAAACGCGGATCATTTGATGCGTGTGCCAATTTTCATATCAACATGGCTGATGGTTGTGGCATTAAAGGTTTTAAAATGTAACACGTCTATTAATAAGACATAATAGTATGTATACCTATTTGAACTTTTTATGGGGAAAGTTATTTTATTATAAAAAATAGCAAGTATAATGAGAAGGCTACTATGGGAGTGTGAGGGGCACTAGAAGGAAGTATATGAAGAATGTGACACAGTGACTGAAATACCATATCGCCTTTCGACACCTTCTCGTTCTTCTCGTACGTTACGCGCCTAACTAGAGACAATTTTTTTTTTAAGTGAGGGCAAAGATTTTTACATAGCCTTTATTTGGCCTACTTCTGGACTACAAAATAGGTAATAAGAGATTATAATTCGATTTTAAAAAAAACATGTTTGCAAGTCAGGACAAATCGGATAGAATAAAGGTATATAATTTTACTTAGATATAGAACGTATAGAACTTTAGTATCTTGTAAATGAATATAATTTGATTTAAAAAAACATGTTCACAAGTCAGGTTAAATTGGATAGAATGAAGGTTTTAGAATTTTACTTAGGTATAGAACTTTAGTATCTTATAAATTAATCATTAAAACAAATCTAGCAGTCAAAACATAACGTCCCAATCACACTAGCACACTAGACTATGCTATTAGGGACGATAGAATTATATTACACAAACTATACAATAGCAAAAGCTGCACGGTACTTGTAAACATTATAACATGTTGAAAGAAATAAAACTTAGCGATGCGGAAACTAAAAGGAAAAATATTTTAGTATCGCGGCTATAAAACCTGAACAATTTAAACAAGAAATACAAACGAATAAAAATACGAATGAAACAGCTGAGTCACATGCGGAAGGTTACGGTGCTAAAGATATTACCAAAGATAAGATCAGTGGGATAGCTAATTTAAACCAATCATAGACAGTAATATGTTATAACTTATAATACATACATTATATTAGACCTCTCAGCCCTTAGGGATCATATAAAAGATTGAAGAGTATTTGGACACTGGTCCAAAATTCCTGCACATGTTTGACAAACATCTGAGTGCTGCTGACTGGAAAAGGAGAAGATTTTTTGTAACGTCGCAGAACATAGTAAGCTGTAGCATAATGTATCATTAGGACACTACATTATTGATCCTGCACATGTATCAAGCTGATAATAACAAACTTCAACATAGCTACCAAAAAAAAGTTGTACCCACAGATTCCTATGCCAACTTCTAAGAAAGCTTCACCAAAATCTCGCATACTGTCACGTCCCACCGAGTGCCGAACAATATGATGTTACATACATTATGATACCAATAACAGCTACCAGTACATACTTATTACGTTGCATACTAGAATCAAAATATTTGATCATTACTTATGATTGCGTCCGCATTAATAAAACTTTTAACTGTGATGTTTTAACTCTACAGATGAATATATCTGGTAGTCGTAAGATTGGTGGTTTACTTAAGTTTGGGCTCCCTGTGAGCTTACCAAAACTCTGCTCACCCCGTTACGGAAAACAGTGTGGCTTTATATGTATGTAGTCTGAGATACTCTTAATCTCTTCAAACTGAAAGAAAGAAAACTGACAACGTATCGCCCCATTGTTAACTAATTTATTGTTGTCTAGACCAGTAATGTTCATTGTTGATGCATGTATTTTATGTATATAGCAATTTCTTTTATGCCTACTCCGAATTTTCTTTTCCCTCCACCTTATAGGTTGGCTGGAACCTGGACGAGATCTTTAACGTCTGACGTCATAGTGTTAAAAAAAACTATTTATTTGGTTTAAAATCTTAAAACGCGCCAATTTTTCTAGCACTTTGTCTAAGATCATAAACAATGTCACGGGTAGAAAGAAATGTTATTTTTTTTTAATCATAGTAAACATTTTTGGAGGAGACCTTTGATCAGCCGTGGACGTTTTTCGACTGAATTGGTGATTACAACAGTAATTCCATTTATTACTAAGTCATTATCATAAAAACTGTGAAATTTCCCTTGTTTATGAAAGTTTTTGGTAGTCCAAACAAATCTTTCTGCTCTTTACTTGTTAATTACATTTCGAACATGTTTAATTTGGTACAATATTGTGAGGTGTAACAGCCCCACAGCCGCCGATGGCAGTAAAGCGGCTGAATTATGGAAACGCTGCCAATACGCGGCTGGAGATTTGCCAGAGCCTGTGTTTACTTCCTAATCTTTTTTAAATATTCCTAAAATTTATATTAGTTGTTAGACTTATTCGATTATATTGTATGGATTCGTTTCTATTTTTATTGGTACTTAAATATTACAAACGCATTGGAAGAGCATTATACATTCTTCTGTAGAAACCTTTTTTTTTTGCAGCAAATCAAATCAAATCAAATCATTTATTTTTAACTTTTGGACACTTTTTTGGACACATAGTTAAGTCAAATAAAGTTACATTTAGTGGCGAGTTCAGCAAAGCAAAATGTGCGGTCTTTTGTGGAGAAGAGCTCGCCGAAGCATTCATTAAGATTACGTATTATAATTTTCGGCACCTATCTTGGTTGGTAGAGAGTAATTTCTCCCATATTTAGATACAATTTTAAGAAAATAATATGGAAAATCTAATTTATCTTTTAGTTACGCATCTTGGTCTCA
The DNA here is from genome assembly GCA_948473455.1 of Teleiodes luculella. Classification (NCBI taxonomy): domain Eukaryota; kingdom Metazoa; phylum Arthropoda; class Insecta; order Lepidoptera; family Gelechiidae; genus Teleiodes; species Teleiodes luculella. The sequence continues at coordinate 636,248 of OX419607.1, forward strand.
AAAATAGGCAAGGCCAATATAGATAACTAATTCAAAAGGATAATCTATCAAGAACCTTTTTGATGCAAGAAATTTGCAAAGAGCTAAAATGACTTAAAATTTTGGATTTCACACGTTTGCATAACACCGATTCTGGTATTTGTTTGATCCTTTCGCGCTTTGTGCACATTACTGATTGTGGCGCCAAGCTATCACTTATTGAAAACCGATGAATCCAACTATCCCAGCTGCTCCATTTTCATTAATTTAACTGGAATGTGTTACATTACACCATTCATCTTTTTTATGTTGTATTTTATTTTCGTACATCCGTTACGTTTTCTGCTCATCAAAGCAATCTAACGACGATCGTGGATTCTGTTAAATGTAACATTTAAAGATTTAATTTTTTTTAGTTACATTTTATAAGTGAAAAATTTCTTAGATTTGTGAATCTTGAATAGGTATCGTAAAAGCTTATATTAACAACTAATTTCTCGTGAAACCTTAATCTCTCAATTTGAGTAAATTTTTTGTTATTCTTGTTATTTGCTCAATCAATTTGTGTAGATTCTGTTTACTATGAAGTATCTATCAGAATCACCTCAAATAATTTGTGGGGAATTAAGACTTAGTAAAAAGTGTATCTTAACTGTTGTTAACGATACCATTTCAATTTGACTATCGTATCGATTATTACTTGAATCTTTCAGAATATCTTCATTCAGATCCTTGAGTAAATAATTTAATTCTTATTCTTCTTTATTTTCAGTATCCAAGTACCTAAAGACTCGAAGCAGAAATATTTTTATACATTTTTGAATCTGCAAATATTTTCATCGTAATTCAGCAAAAGTCGCTTTGTCTTTTCGCCATTAAACGTTCACATTGCTAAAATCCCTTTAAACTGAGTCGATGATAAACACGCTATCTAGTTAAAAGCGCTCTGTAACACGATATCTAGCAATAATTCTCTAAGCCAATGACACCGGGACATTTTGAAGTTAGTCAACTTTGCGAATTGGCAACTGACTGATATATATACTTATAGCATTATTCATTATAAATTTTGTTCGCGACAATGGCACGATCTATGGAGGTTGTACAAAGACGGATTGCCTTAGTTAGAACAATAGTAACTTGCTAAATATACAGACATATTGTTTCTATTTCACAGCAAAGCAACACTGGCCACCAAATTTTCATTTATAGTTTAGGGGAAGATTTTAGAATTAGGTAAGTTAAGTCTACGATCCCTAATTGATTGATTACGAATTAAAATAATTGTATTACAAGGAACAAAGAAACTAGATTTACGTACATCTTTATTATTATGTCCGTTTCGAGTAAGTATTCATTGGATTAAACTTTGGCGTTTGTTTCGTGGGCCATAAGCAAAGTTTAGATTTGAGCAGACAGATAAATAAACATCTTTTCAAGATTTAAAAAGACTACCACCGCCTCAGTTCCTTTACAATATCTGCAAATGACCCGAAATATCAGACAGTTGTTCGATACAGATGCCGTCCGGACGATGATGTGCATACAAAAAACCGACATCTGCATTCACAATTTTGACTCCAAAAATAATGACTCCGTTTAATTTTTCTTTTTCTCATTTCAGTTATTTTATAAAATGGATTCCAAATTATACATTGTAAATTCTATAAATTCAGCATCATACCTATTTATAATTATTACATTTAAAAAACATAAATTTTAAAATAAAATATTTAAAAGTGTGGACACGTTTTCGTAATAACGATACTGGCGTGAAATATAATGAAAAAAAAAAGATTGAAACAAAATCAAACAACAGCACAAAACAAAATATTGAATAAAATACCTAACATTCTACTATAATATATCAGTGATGGATGATATACACTTCCAGAAGCTACAGAGAATATCAATTACCAAAATAACTTTGAAAGTAGTTACGTGCAAAGTCAACAAACATGGCATATTTGAAAGCCATACTGCGGAGTACGAAGAAAGGGGTCGGACTAAACAACAAAGTTTCCTTTAAACGGACAATGGCCGCTTTTGTTGACATACGGCACGTGACTGGGGAAAGCAAGTATTTACAGGTAACATTGCAAAATTATTATAATATTAATACAGATGCGAAAGTATATCTGTCTGTCTGCTTGTTTCATGTAGCTGTATACGTTGATTTTGTGACACAAGAATACGCAAATTAAACAAAAAGCTGACTGTTTGTTTCGCTTTCACACCAAAACGACTGAATGGATTGCGATAGAAAAATCTGGTTGACAGAGGGTGGAGGGCACTTTTTACCACAACAAAATACCATACTATCTATTTTTATGTTCCCATAAATATGCTGCTTTTTTACAATCTTTAATCTGCAAAAATGTTCAGAGGAAAAAGCAAAAGATACTAGTTTCTTTGGCTAATACATTATTTCAAAGGATTTGTAAGAAAGTTCTACAAATTTCCCGGTTGCTTTGTTACCAAGTATTCTAATTATTTTCTTTTGTTTAATAAGAACACAATATCCGTGTAGTTTTCTCCATTATTCCATAGGTCAACCACAAAAGGCGTAATAGGTGGCAAAACATAATAACCCAGTTCAATAGACATTTTCACAATTTACATGTACCTACGTACAGTAAGAAATGGTACCTATTTTTCTTGGTAAACTTTGCAAACAAGATGGATATTGGAAGGAACCTGCCAGTTCAGTTCAAAGAAACTAATTTCGCATCGCCTCCTTAAATTATTGAATTTATTCTTGATTTGTAAAGTTTTTTTATGAATTCACAAAAGTCTATAAATAATCATTTCAGGTTTAGTTCAATAATTAGTAAATTAAATAGTATGATTTCTTATTCTTATTAACTATCAAAAATCGATAGAACTTTATGGGCATTATTTCTATCTTGACATTTATTTAAAACGGATACGTTATCAGAAAACAACAAGAATTTATCTTGAATAGACTTAGCAATCTTGTTAATGTAGATTAATAATAATAAATAACCGATAACACCACCTTTAGGTACCGATGCGTTAATTACATTATCAAATCAACCATGTCTTAAAACAGTATACTATTTTTACAATTTACTACTTCAATAACCTATAAGCTTTACAATTTACTAATAAATTATAATGAAAGGTACGCAAATGACTCTGTGCTTATCGAATGCATTTGATTATACTGTTTCTATTAGAGTTAGGATATTGCAAGTGGTGTCAACAATTTAATATAGGATTTAAATAAAGTTGTATTTTAACTTTTAAACAATAGCCCGTGCGTGACTCGTGACCCGAGGAGAGCGAAAGTTTACAAAAAAACATGTGGTTCACGAAAATAACGCATCTTTTGTAAACGAAACCACAACAGTTTTACAAAACAAAGAAAACACATTAAAATTTTAAGAGTATCACACGATCCTACACGTCCAAGCAGCGGTTTTTGATACTATAGTAATAAAAAAACAACTGAACTAATTAATGAAATATACCGAAAGCCATTCCAATCAAGTTTCATACAAAACAACCGCAACGATGAATCCGTTTGGAAAATACAAACGACGATACAGACATGGTTATTAAACAGTACTATACTAGTACATACATAATTTTCATCGAAACATCAATATAGACATAAAGACACGCACCTTTCCCTAGCGGGGTGAGCAGGGTGTGTTTTAATCGAAAAGTAAAAAAATAATGTAGCTGGAAATAAAAAACTTTAAACACGTGCCTAAAGTATCAATGACTGAATGAAACATGTGCTTTACTTCTTTGCAATGGAGTTTTTAACTTTTTTCCAACAAAAAGTTTTAAATTAAGGGGAAGAGGAAACCTGTCAAATGTCTGGAGTTTGTCTTTTATTTTTAAAGCAGGAAGGGGTCTATAGCGGCAAGTAAGGTAAACAAGGTTGTGCAACTCAGTTGACGGATCCGTAGGTAACCTATGTCTTCGAAACACAGGGTCGCACGTTCGAACCCCGTGAAAATATTAGTATGATGATGAGCGAGCACTTATGTTCGCCTTTATGTGTCTGTCTATACATTGTATATTTGGGAGAGAGCCATGCTTGGAGTTTTCTTGCGGAATTGAATAAGGGAGATAATAAATAAATTTAATAAATGTAAGCCATTTCAGAAGTCTTAGGTGGCTCAATAATTGTGACACTGGAGTTTGTGGTTTTTCAAGATAGGTCACTTCCGAAACCCACAAATAAAGCAAGTTAAAGGAAATTTAGGAAATAAATAGGTACACCCAATGAAATGAAGAAAACTATTGTATTGTAGTATTTGTAGTATATATGAATTATGGACATCACCCTGTTCGGTATAATAGCGCCTATAGAAGCCGATGATGTGTCACACACAGCTAGAGATGAGGTCACTCCCGCGACGAACACATGCTGCTGCAAATTTAGCCGAACGTTGGCGATGATTCTCGTTGTCTTGATCTAATCCTAAATTTAGAATCTACAACGTCCTCTTCTCGCTTTCAAAGACAAAATAATAAAATAATTGTCAAATTAGAAGTAATCTAATCAGAAGATAAGAAGTAATTTATTATTTATTTCTTTTTCATTATTATTTATTATTTAAGTGATATTAATTCAGCTTTAACTTGTGCGATCAATGCGATTAATTAATGCGAATTGACGAGAAATTTTTAATAAAATTGAATTTTTTAAACATGTTAAACATCAACACACTTAAAATTACGCCTAATTTGACAGCTAGGGTCTTAATTTTAGATTATCATTCATTAAAAACAATCTGTTCATCTGTAGTCCTTTTCGGTTCCCATACAAATGAAAAAGATGGACGGTTTTTTAAGTAAAGAGTGCGACTTGTGAGAATTAGAACCATTTGCTCACTCCAAGCGTAGATTTAGTCGGTATTTATAGAGACCCGCTAATTGAAACCATTGTTATAAGACAAATTGCTAGGCTGTTGAGAAATTGTGAATCACACGCATATATTACCAAAGATGTGGTAAATGGCAGATTATAATTTAGCACTACATTTGAAAATTATTTATTGGCCCGTTGATAAATGTTTTAATATTTTAAATTGGCTAGAATCCAAACGATTCATACAAAAGATAAATATGGCATATGATTCTATTGCAGAAATCCAGCCAAAATTTTTAAAAATAAAAATTTTTACGTTACAACTTCTATGTTAGATACTCTTGGTGACAATAAATACAACGTTTTTTTTTAAGAACCTATGAATGAATGTATGATGAATATTGTTACGAGTATCTAATCGTTATCAGCCCATATAATAATATTAATATGTACCCACAAGGAGCTCGGGACTACCCAGATCAAAATAAAAAGGCACGCTGGCCCAGTGAGAGTTGATCAACTTCACACACAACCATTGAATTTCTTCACAGGTGTGTGCAGTTTTTCTCACAATGTTTTCCTTCCCCACCGTAATAAAGAGCGTCGAATTAATGTACAGTCAAGTTCATAAGTGCAGTCATATCACGTGTTTTTATACTTTCGAATAACTTTTTTCCCAAAAGCTTGATATTCTTATTTTTTTGTGTTACTTATACAGTGTAAGGGACTCAATAATTTGCTTTAAATGATATGTCCTGAATGCTTTTGGGAAAAAAGTTAATTTAAAGTGTAGGTGCACGTGACATGACTGGATTTATGAACGTGACCGTACATAATGAATTCGAAAATCTAAAGCACATTGGTGTGCCAAGGCTTGAACTTGCATGGAAGACAACGAGACGCTGTTATCTGAAGGTATAATATATGATTAAATGTGTAGATACAAAAACACTTAATGATGCAAAAACCATAAAGGGCTGTTATGGAATGTAGAATAACTGCATCTAGTGAAAGTATATTGACATTTGCACCGGCGCAGTATAATGAACCACCAACACGCGCTTGTAATAAACGGGTAATGTTACAAAACATTGACATGGAGTTATATCAGATATTACTATCTCACGGTCTAGCATTCACGCGTTTTCGTTTATATGTATTAGATAATGGGTTAGTAAAATTGGACATAGACCGTGTTACCTACTACTGAAAATTTTAACACGACGTGTTGAGCGTGTGTTTTCCTCTTCTTCTTTCATTGAATACGCGTTTCGTTTCCCTACGGAAGCAGTAACATTACTTAAGTAATTAATGACCTCTTCATCAGCTGTCTACAATTGTTCCTGACATCGGTCACTGACCTAATAATCCAAGCGACCTCTGTGACCATGAGAGGATGTGTTACTTTCTTTCCTGAATATGACACTTTCTGATGACGACCAAAAGTAAAATTATAAGAATTTTAAAACGATCCTATTTAAAAAATAAAAACATAAAAGAAATATTTAAATAATATTTTGAAGCGTTTCAGCCTTGCATTTCGTTCAAAAAATTAAAAGGCTTTAACATACCCAACGCCTCAAATGCTGCTTTTGTTTTAAAGGATAATCCTTATTTCGGAACTATAGCGATAAGATATTAAAAATCTAAAGCTACCTGTCATAAAAACAAATTTTTAGCTTATCAAAACACCTATTACACTCAGAACAAAAGCAGTAGATAGATAGAGAAAGAAGTAACAAATGACAGAGACATAAAAGGACTGTATAGTGGGTGTCAGTAAAGATAAGGGGGTCTTTGGAACAATAGAGTAGGTATGTTTTTTTTGTCACTGTAAAACAAAAACCATTTCGAGATAATATACTAATTCAAATACTTATTCCTAACAAAATCTGCCAAAAACTAAAATATTATGACAATTTCAGGGAAAACCTAAAAAGGTTTAACTAGTTTGAACATCTAATTTCAATGATCTATTTGGACGCTTTGCATGAGCGTTATAAATACTTCGATATTAAATTAATACATACAGATTAGAATAAAGTGAGCGCTCTCCGTTTTTAAATGTCAATCTATTTTGGTCAACTGTCAGAATATGGATTAGGTATTGTTAGTTTCAGAATTAGACTTTTTTGGCTCAGTGCATGGCAACGAAAATATTCAAAGCGGACCAGTAAATTGTAAATACAAAATTAAAACAAAACAACGAAATCAATCTCTTAAAATGAGCTAGTTTAGATAGATGCATTTGATTGGTAACAAAAAAGTTAAACATACCCAATCACTAAAAGCACACATTATTAAAGAACTTGTAGGCGTTGATGACAATGATAACGATGATAGGACGTGACAGATTGTACAAGCTAGTTGGACCGTTTAAAAAGCTGTTATCTGTAGACGGGTAATAACTATAAATCACATTAATGTAAACATGAACGTGGCAGTCATAAAACAGACGACAATAGAACTTCTAGTAATGCAAAGGCAGTAGAACATTTGAACTAAGAATCATAGCAATCAATATACCACTAGAATACCTTTGAGAACTATAATCAAAATCAATTTTTAAAATAATCAGTATAGACACATTTCATGCGAAGGATAAAAACAAAACAAATATTAATTATTATTTTTTTTATATGTGGGGACATCTCACACACGGCCATCTGACCCAATCTAGGCAGAGCCTGTACTATGGGTGTCAGACAGCTGATATACATACATACATAAATATACAACATCCAGACACAAGGCAAACAAGTGCTCATCACACAAATATTTGCCCTGGGCGGGATTCGAACCCGCGACCCTGTGCTTTGAAGGCAGACGTACTACCAACTAGGCTACGGGGCCGTCAAATTGTAGGTAATATTACAATAGAATATATTTTGATAAAGACGTCACGAATAAACTTTACAAAAAATATAAAGGGAATTATAGGTCAAAGTTGACAGAATGTCAAGGTTATTATGATGGTCAATGAAAACTCTTAGCTCAGTAGTTTATAAAAACATATTATTTTAAACTATACCGTCAATCAATCCAAGTCTAAGTGAAGTTTGTCAAAGACGGCCTACAAATAGTTTGACTGGATGATGTATTGATAACCATTAAATTATTACAATAACATCTACATATCAAGCATTGGATCAATTTAACGCATTTTACGAACAACAGCTGAGTCAAACTCAATCGCAGACGCTTTAAAATTGTTGATTGCTCCAAATTACACGGTAATTTTGAACAAATTGGTATGAGTGAACCCTAAAATGTATACGATTCCTTTGTTTGAAACAATTAGGAAATGCTTTACTCTGGTTACATACTTAATGATCATAAATGGAATACATGACTGATAAATTATTCCGTGATTTAAAAGTTGTTCAGTAAAATTGTACCTACATTCGGAGTGACTTTCTGTCAAGCGAGATATTTCTCTTAAAACTTTTATATCTCGCAAAAGTCATGCGGGTTTTTAAGTGTAAGAGAGAGAAGATACTGGGGAGTTGAAGGTCAAGGTTTATAACTGTCTTTAAGACCATATTGTTAGTAGTTAACGCTCAAAAGCACGCACTGGAGATAATCATTTCAACACAAACGATTAACGCGCTTTTAAGATTCCCCTTTGCAAGAAACTGGACCAAAATCTTTTCAACAGAAAGCAACTCGCGTTGAAATTATAGAACATATAAAAGAAGGAATAAAAACACGTCACGCAGTCGGCGCGTGCGGCGGCCTAACAACACAAGGAATATGAGCGCTCTACACAATAGTATACTGAAGTGCATTTATTACATTACGAAAAAAAATTACACAGTAAAACTGGGACAAGGGAAAAACAGGAGGAAGAATAAGGAGAAGGAGGATAAAATCGTCTAAAGATTGCTAAGCCAACAGAGTAAGTAGATAATTCATGAAAAAATCAGGTCTAAGATGAAACCAAAATGCCATCTTTGAGTGTCCAAATGTTTATATCGTATGTAGAAAATTTGTAAATGTCAATGTTTATAGATATAAGAAACAATTTGAATTAATTCTTTGATATCGTTCATTGATTAGATAATACAGATGATGATAAAATTTTACAAGACAGTAATGTAATGTAAAACAAATTTACACTTTATTATAGTGTGGATGGTAAGAGCGAAGACAGTTATTGAATGAAAAAGTTATATAAACACTGCCCAGCAAGTAGCTAAAGGTGGGTGATTGTGTAGAACAGCGATATTGGTTGTACAGCGGCGCAGGAGTCGATGTAAATACAGCATGAGATCACGCTGAGATAAGAAACGTTGATGGCGTAATAGAAACCCCTTTTATTAAAACCGCTGGCACTCTACAAACTATTTTACTCTAGAAAATGAACGAAGGTAATTAATATACGCATTACAAATTTAATAATTTATTAAAGAAATATTTTTCAGAAATGTATTGCAAAAGTGCAATATCAGAAAGAATGTGTAAATAAATATATTTTTTACTGCACACGCTTAAGTTGTTTTTCATAATGTCCGTTTTTTGGTTCCACTTTCATCCTGAAATGAGCGGGTAGACACTAGACAGACAAGGCAGTGGAAACAATCTTAGTATCATATACTTGTGTGCAACCTAATATAATACTCTATTGTTAGTCTTACAGGAAATAACAGCGCAGTCAGCGGACGGAGGGTTACCTATTGTATTTCCGATATTTTTTGTTCCGAATATTGTTATTCCGCAAACTTTTTGACATTTATCAGTTGGAAATTTTATTTATTGTCCGAAATAACATTTTCCATTTTATTATGTTTCCGCGTTTTAATTGACCTTTTTACTTGTTCACCGATGTTTCAAATTTCCGCTAAACTATTTACCGGTATACCGAAAATCCATGTCAACATTAACCATTTTTTTACATGTGCGATAGCTCAATTGAACCATTATATTGCAAGGTCAAATTTAATTTCTCCATTTTACGTTCTGTACTCCATCAAGCATGCATGCAAGCAAGCAAGCATGCATGCAAGCAAGCAAGCATGCAAGCAAGGAAGCAAGCAAGCAAGCAAACATGCAACCAAGCACAAGCAGGCATGCATACATGTCAAACCTAACAGAAGGGTAGCTCGCTCGCTTTGCTCGCCCACCACGCCCGCCATACCCTTCTAACCTAACCGACAGATGTCGGGGTGCCCCGAACTCCAAAAACATTATGTGTCGTAAATTATAAAAAATAATAATTGTTACTTCAGCATAATAAAAATAACAAAAACAAAAGTTCTAGTGTTTAAAAAAAGACCAAGTGGGATTACGGTATTTAGTAAAAAAGATTAATCGTAAAACGGAATAACGGTGTGCGGAAAAAGAATAATTCTGTAAAGTGTTATTGTGGTGATTTAAAAATATGTCAAGTCATACAATGGAAATTGAAAAATGTATGAATCGTTTAAGGAATATTGAAATTCGGTTATCAGTTTTTCGAAAATGTGATAGGTTACCCGGACGGAGTGTTAGTTAGTACAATAATTTCATGAAAAAAATCGAACATTACGAATATAATTTTCCAGCAACAAGAAATAGGTAAGCCTTATATAAAAACTTTTTGAAGCTTAACCAATAATAGCCTAACAAAGAGCACGTTCTCCCGTGAACTTTTACGCGAACCATTATTTTAAACACTGCGATGTAACTTTGTTGAAGCAGTACGTGGAATGAGTTCTAATTCTAAATAAGTGTAATGTGGGTGGTCATGGAGTTATTGAGAAGAGCGCGGTTGAATGCGTCATAGAACAGACTTGCTCTTTTTGCTACTTAGATGAGACACATTGTGTTCATTGCAAGCCCATTGTGGTAGCCCATTGCGATAATGAGTCAATCATGTTGGTGACAGCTAAATAATTTTTGATTGAAGACAAAATGATTGTATCATTTCAGTTTTTAATTCGCAAAATGCTTTCTAGTATCAAGCAAACAAAACGATGGTCAATGTTATTGATATTGAGTCTAGTACTGATTCTACGAGGTGTACTTTTTGTGAAAATTTTAAACAATCCTTTTACTTTATTTAAGAGATGTCGCCGGCTGGCGACAGAATCCGTTTCAAAACTAAAAATGTTATCGACAGTTCCCTATCGGGATTTGAAGACAAACACTTTCTGAACGCGAGCCAAACGTTAAACCGGAACCAGTTAATGACCTGCATAAAAAAGCCTATATTATTGAACATTAACACATTTTCGAAACATCTTCGTGTACTTAATATACCTTTAGGGCAAAGAGGATACCCTGCGCTGCGTCATAAGAGGAAACAACCACACGGAATTCTTCGAAGCGGTCATTGACCTCCGCCTTGAGATGCTCCTGAGGAGAATCTAAATCTCTTGAAGCAGATTTATGTGCGAGTACTTCCTAGTGCTTGGTCTCGATCGGCTGACCTTAGGGGCTCGCTTTTATATTGCCAGAGGGCAACCGAACAGCTGTTGATTTAAGGTCATCAGTCCAATTCAATTGTTTGATGAACAACTTTGTGAACATAATATTCTAGTGTAGTTGTTACATAGTCGACATGCTGACAACCTGTCACTAGATGCACTACACTACAATACACAAAGAGCAGCTGATTTTAGATGCTTAACTCTTCTTAATCCAAACACTTCGCTATCGTATTCTAACCCAAACACTTTTCTAAAGGTGGTTTTAGTAACCGGTTCGAGCGTTCTAAAACCTTTGATTACCTCGTTAGGGGAGAAAAGTGTGTCTTTATGTATGTATAGGTATGTATCTATACTATAATAAAACTGAAGAATCGGCATGTCTGTACATTGACTTGTTTTTCAAAAAACTGATTGTAGGTGATGATGGGAGTGCAGCTAAACACAAAAATACAAGTTTTGGAAAAAAATATCCATCCGTCCGTCTGTCTGTTTGTACACGCTAATCTCTGCAACCGTCGCACCGATTTAAATTAAATTTTGCATGGTGGTACCTTATATCCCCGGTCAAAATTTTAGATACTTTTACCACGGGAAATAAAAAAAAACAACGCGGGCGTAGCCGTGGGGGGACAGCTAGTTCGTAATAAAAAACTGATCTTCCTGAACTAGTTAACCTATTGCGAGACCGGCTGATGTCCAGTAGGGTAATCTCAATCGACCCAATTGAGATGTTGTCATCGTCATCTACGTCACACAGCAAGGAAGCCGCAATTGACCGTTTCTTAGATCTCTCTGGATATTACCCTAATCACCAGATACTTAACTCCTACGTATTTCTAAACTCCTGGTACTAGTATTTCCTTGCAGCTTAAATTTACAATTCTAAACATTGTTCATTAAGTCTGATGGATGTATGAGAGTTTTAATTTTAGGTTAGCTCAAAACATTCCGACTAACAAATCTATCTATTACTATCATAAAACTGAAGAATCGGTGTGTCTGTACATTGATCTGTTTTGCAAAAAAACTGATTGTAGGTGATAAAGGGAGTGTAGCTAAACCCAAAAATACAAGTTCTGTCTGTCTGTTTGTACACGCTAATCTCTGGAACCGTTGGACCGATTAAAATGAAATTTTGCATGGTGGTACCTAACATCCCCGGTCAACATCTTAGATACTTCTTACCACAGAAAAAGAAAAAAAACAACGCTCTTAAAAATGTCTACAAGCTAAATAAAGACTTAAGTAATCAATTATACCATTTATCATATAACATACTTTAAGAGTAATTTATATTATCATTACAGGCCTAATTTTTACAATAAATGAAATACGACTTCCTATCACATTAATAATAATATCATGTCTGGAGTGATGTTTAATAAAAATTATTAGTAAGTACATACAATGTTTATCATTATTGTAAATAAACACGAACCTTGCTCCTTCAGGGGCAAAAGATAACTGCAAGTGAAGAAAGAGTTCAGCACTAAAAGCGATAAGAACGCCACCGGTGGCTTAGTGGCTAGCAACGTTGACTTCCATTCGGAAGGTGCGGATTCAAACCTCGGCCGGTACGTACATTCTGTCCAAAAAGAGTAGAAATTAAAAAGTGGCAACACCGTAGTGTCGTCTCATTTTCACCATTACTTGGTTGGTAAGGGACGACACTATGGTGTTGCCACTTTTTAATTTCTACTCTTTTTGGACAGACTGTAGTAATGTGTTTTCGGTTTTAGAATTAATATTTACGTTTATTCGGCGCTCTTATGGTGAAGGAAAACATCGTGGGGAAACCTGCATACACCTGCGAAGTAATTCAAAGGGTGCGTGTTCGTGACCAACCCGCTCTGGACTATAGCGTGGTCAACCTAGGCTAATTCATCCTGATTCGGGATAGGCTGTTAATATACAGTTATTTCACTAATCACTAGACATAAACTATTAAATTCCATAGTGGAAAAACTGTATTTAGCTCAGAAACTGATTTAAGTAGATTCAAATATCCCAATCGAGGCATAAATTGGAAAACATTTAGAGACATTTCAACACGATATTTTTACAGGTCTAAAACCATAATTTGTAAATATTGCCTGATATACAACATTAAAGTAGTGAGTGGCTATCCAATCATTATAGCGTAAAAAGACTCAAATAAATTAAATTTGTACGAATTTAGATATTTTAGGCTATGGAAAAAACGTATTATCAGGTTATCGGTTTCAAAAAAGGCGATTAAAGTCTAAGCAGTTTATTTAAAAACTGACTTATAAAATTACAGGAATGAATTGAATAGTATCCAGGACTATGAATATAGAAAAAGCGAAAGGAGTATGTCTAGCTTAGCTAGATAAGCGTAGCAAGTGGAAGCAAGTGGTTTCTGCCTACCCCACCGGGAAAGAGGCGTGACTGTATGTATGTATGTATGTATGTATGTATGTATGTATGTATGTATGCAGGACTGAATAAAGATGATTAATGTACTAGGAAAATACGTCAAACGGTGACCATAATTAAGGAAAATAATAATAGAATAATAATTCGTAATGCAATAAACCGAAGGATACACGGCGGCCTCTAAAGCACAAACAAGCTGGTATTGACTCAGATGTTTCAGAGGACACTATGGCTTATGACCATATGTGACCGTCATTATTTATAATGGTCACGTTTTCAATTTTAATAACGCCTTTAATATTCAAAAGCGTGTCTATGAAAACCGAGACTATTTTGTTTGATGATAGTTTGACATGTTTGATGGATTTATGCATCTTGCAAATATTTTATCACTTTTATCGATTTACGAAAGATCGATGTTTCTTATTTAAGACTAGCGACCCGCCCCGGCTCCGCACGGGAAAATGGTTATTGTGGGTTATCCTTAAGCATATTATGCATGTATTATACATATAAACCTTCCTCTTGAATCACTCTATCTATTAAAAAAAACCGCATCAAAATCCGTTGCGTAGTTTTAAAGATTTAAGCGTACAAAGGGACATAGGGACATAGGGACATAGGGACGGAGAAAGCGACTTTATTTTATACTATGTAGTGATGCGTACTTATAGAATCTTAACCAAAACACTTGGCTAAATGTGGTTTTAGGTTGGCCTCCCTGTGAGCTAACTAAACCTCTGCTCACCCCGTTAGGGAAAAGAGTGTGTCTTTATGTATGTATGTATAATTATTCTTAAACGAAATTTCGTAGGTACTTGAAGACTTCAATCAGGGCTTCTGTCGCACAATAATAATCCTTTAATCCTTAAGCCAAGTCGGAGGCCATAAATAAATAATATGACACTTTAGGTCGTCCAGTTTATACATTATTTACTACGATATCAATCAGCAATAATAGCACACATGACGTAAATCTTATATCGATAACGGACGACTTTACAATCAATAACATAAAATTAACATCTTAGAAAGAAGCGACAATCCACATTCTAAAATAGAGAAAATTTTAAAATAACCTGTACCGAATTCGGGGAACGAACTCCGGAACTCCAGAACAAAAGCACAAATCCAAAACGCTGCCAAAAACGACACAGATTATCAAAAACACATCACTCACTTGGCTGAAAGGCGAAGCCTTTGCCTTCACTACAAAAACTTCCACAAAAGTTGACACATTAACAGAACACTTTCAAGAATTTAAACTTTAAAAATTCGAACGCGCGTCAGACGTTTACCGCTCAAAATGCCAGACTGAAGCGCGAGCGGTTTCACTATAAACAAGTGCGAGCGAAACAACAATACAGTGCACCTGTGCACTTGGAGCTAAATGGCTGCTAGACAAGGACGCAAATAAAACAAATCGTATATTTGAAAGAGAGAAAAGACCGGCACACACTGATGTTACTTAGCAGAAAAACAGCGTAGCTGCGAGTTGCTTGGCTAATTATTGGTTTTAAAGCGTGCAACTTAAAGTCTAATTTACTTTGATCTTTATGGATTTTGAAAAGGCTTTTACTGATGCAGAAGCAAGTTTATTGTCAGGGTCAACATATGGCGAATTCTCATCCGCAAACCAAATTCCTGCACAGAACAATACCACACAATTCTATTGGTGTAATATAGCCATTATTCAACTTCAACCGTAATTGGTTAAGAAGTAAGAAGTGTCATTGTTCTTAAATGCTTCTTTAAAAACAGGTGTCGTTGACGCAATTTATTTTGTTCTGTGTAAGTAAAAAGGAAAGGCTGTCCAAAAATGAGTTTTGTCAATGGCTAAATATTTAAAAATTATAGGTATTATTTATTATGTTTGTATTTAAAAGGCCAGTTTGTTTGAGGCTACAAAATTATTATATACTTTACAAAAAAAAAAAAATGTAACTACATACATATTTCAATGGAACTTTTATGAAGTAGGATTCAAGAACTTTCCTATTTTCCTGTCCAAGATTCGAAAGATTTCGCTCAGCTGGCGTTCACACAAGAATAATATCGATTCTGAAAACGATCCATCCGCCATTGAGTGGTAAACAGAAGCTTCCTCCGATTCAAAGCGAGATACCGACATTCGGCAGCCGTTTTCCCAAGAATCCATGAACCAAGTAACATTTTACCATAAACCCACACAAGTATTTTATAAGCTTGATTGGTCGTACTTTTTCGACACAAGCATAGGTCAATTAAACTGGGTGTTATTTCTGAAAAAAGAATACAGGAAATAGGGCATACCTGTAAAACTACGAGTATTATTTAAATGTGTCAATGTGTGAAGTCGACCAAACCGCATTGGGCAGTGGACAGGACACTTGTAAGGTGCTTTGCAACCTCATATCCAGTTCATTTTCCATTTCTTTCTCGTCTAAATTCAAACATTCCATTATGGAATTCTTTCGTCATTCATACGTCATCCTCTTCCTTTTGTTCTGGAGTCTTTCCTTAACTTCCGGCCTTGTCGGCCGAATTTATTAAAAAATGTGAAATTCCATAAAGAATACGTATATAAATGTAATTAAATCCGCCGATTTTATTTCCGTTACTTCTTCATGTAAATAAATATTAAATTAATCAGTAAGGTTCCTATTATCTCGTGCGTGAACCTTCAATCCCGCCGCTCCTGTTGGCTCGCCACGGACCTGGTGAGCCGCAAGTGTGACACACTAATCAAATCAACAGCAAGGAAAAGGCCGCGTGGCTTCCAGTTTATAATTGGACCATCTATTCCTGCGGATGTCCTATTAGGCAACTAAAAAAACGTACCCTGCCCAGGAAATGGCAGCAGCGTTCAACAACTGCAATCCCCAACCCAAGGCAACATGTCCCTTCCAAGAGCAAGGCCTTACTCCAGCAGCGGCCTTTTACAGGCAGTAGCAATAGGGACCCTTCCAGCCTTAGTAGCACGGATCACTATGACATAAGATTATTTCACATTTAACTGTCAACATGCTGTGAGTAAGCCGCCATATTGAAATTTCCCCCAATAGGATGAGAGTATAGACACGACAAAACTATGTCTTGTCACTCGTGAAACATCACGTTAATCCGGCTGGAGTTGTATATGCGTAAAAAAGATAATACAAATCTCCAATTAACGAGAAAGGCGTACGTGAGTACGTGACGGCTTCTGCCGAATTCTAGATACATCTATTTAACCGACAGCTGGTTCTGGTGGTGTGTTTACACGAATCTGTTCGCATGAATGAACTTCGATTCTCCGGAGGGGCAAGGCTGACAGACGAAATAGCACACACACGTAGGTGAGGACGTAAATGAACAAGATATTATAGAGAGAGCAATTTTATAAGATACAAGGTTGCCTCACAGGTAAAATCCTTTAATGAGTGAGTAACTGTTAATCATAAAATTCGGAAGTTTATATTTCACATTCGATGGGGTGGGTTTGAATATAAATGAAATGTAAAAAAAAAATGTATCTACATAAAAAAGTAAAAAGGTAAGGAATAGATAATTTATTTAATGTATTATTTATTACATTTATCAAAATAAATATACATTTGAATGTCAACAAAATACAATCAATTAAATGCTTAAAAAATATTAATTGTCAAAATACATAAAAAATAAATAATTAAGCCTAATCGAACAGGCCCCCACGGACGGCTCCCTGGCCAAACGTGCCCATAATACCCGCAGCATTACCTCTCTGAATTGCGAGGGAGATCTGCTGCATTAAGAAGAACCCAGAGCGGGGATCCTTGCCCCTCTCCCTCAGCCGGCGCCCAATCTCCTCCACTAGATTTTTGGCCTCCGCACTCCAAGGACCAGCGGTTTCGACTGCAAAAGGCACAAAGTCATACACAGATTCCAGGCACGAGTATTTAGCACGCTTTCTCAAGGACGCAGCCTCAGCAGCTCCGCCCGCAACACGCTTCGTGGTCGACAGGTGGCAAGCAGCAAACGTGCTGACACAAGTCGCGTCCCAAATGAGAGAGCGACCTCTCCGCCAGGGAATAAGTGTCAGACCATCCGGCCTCTTTCCATCCGACCGAGATAGTCCCGGAGGCTCGAGCACACATGGAATCTCCGCCGACACAAAAGCCCGTTTAATAATTTCATTAATAGCGCTGTGTCGAGGTCGCCGTCCGGCACATTGCATGCAGCTCAACCCGTGGTACCCGTTGGATTCGACCACAGATCCACACACACACATGTATATTTATTTTTTTCAAATGTATATTTATTTTGATAAATGTAATAAATAATTATTGTATGTATTATTGTATTTGTTTTGTTTATAAATATTGAAATTTGCGTAAATCTCACAGTGATTCATTCATTTTAATCTAGTTCAAACAAATAAATTTATAGGTGAACAGAATAAAGATTTTAATAAATGCACATCATCAATTGTAGATTGATTCAATAAAGTTTATTCATGAGTAAAAACAAACTGCAAGAAACAAATTCTTCGAAAGATTAAAGTTACGCTGAATATTTTAGATTCGTGTTAGCAGCTATTCTTAATTTCTAATGAAAAAGCCGACCTCGTTCAAAATTGTTTCGAAGAATATAGACAGAAGTTTAATTCGAATTCTAATTCCCGGTAAAATCGAATTACAAATTGTGTTTTTCTATTTGTAATTTGAACCAAACCAACTGCTATACAATTTTAAGCAAATTGTTGATAATATTTGTAAACTTCGACCTATTTAAGAAGGTACAATAGGTTTTTTTGGTTTAAGGTACGTGAGAAAAGTGAATAAATGCGTGATAATTTAGTAAATGCAGTCCCTCTAACATGCCCGGTCCACGCGTGACAGATATAATTTTGTCGTGCGTATTATCTTATCCTATTGGAGGATATTTCAATATGGCGGGTTTCTCGCGCTACAAACTTTTGTCATAGCACTGCATGTTACGGGTGCTGGTTATATTAAAACCAAATTAGCTTGAGAAATAACTGGCTGTTTACCATACCGAACCAATGGACGTTCGCATCATACGGTAAAACAGGAAATACCAGATCGGGAGGTGCGGAATCAGACTCACATGACATAACAGTTTACCTTGAAATGATGTCTCAATACACTATGACGTCATAGCTTTTTAAAATACCCCTTTCTGTCTTTTCTTCTTCTTCATGTTCAAAATACTGGCCACTAACAAACAATAGTGGACGCAATGTGCTTAACTTTCCGTTTTCAATTTATTTGGTGCTCAAGTGGACTGAATTGTCTACCAAAAGTCTGTGGTAGAGATTTCCAAAAACTTATTGGCTGGCATATACAGGAATATTCTAAAAAGAAACGACTGCTCTCTAGAGCTAGTTCATCAAATCTCTCTACTTTTTATACAGAAATCTCTGCTAATTGCGAAAATGTTCAGGGAAAAAAGATTTGCTTTGGAACAAACATTTAAAAAATATATGTCATACGTATATTTTAATGGATGAAGCGACCATCCAGATAAAGTCATACTAGGTATTTCTACAGACGCAGTCAGTAACGTAGTGGATAGAACCGTCATATCTATACAATACGTATGCAGCGAGAGTCTCCAGCTATCTTAAAACAATACTTATCATTTCAATGTATGTAATCATTTTAGTCAATTCTAGACAGACTTAGACTCCCACATGACGTATATTATATTCATTTGTATGAGGCACTCCATGACATCATCTTCGCGAATTGCGCAGAAATGTACGGGTTTTTAGAATATTGTTTGTTAAGTATGATTAAAACTTGAAACTAAAATAAAACTTACTTACTACTTATTTTTATATCAAAATAAAACATGATAAATCAAAGAAAATAGAATAAAGATTTCTGTTAAACCGGACAACGAGTCCTCTAAATATTGACTGCAACGACATTAATTGCTAAAAGTCACCTTAAGATTGCGTCAGTAGGTCCATCCGATGACAATGCATGATGGTACCACCTCGTCATCTTGCAAACAATTGCTTATTCCTATTGTCCTCAATGTGCTGGTCAGTAAACATGGTTTTGTTGATTCTAGGGTCTATTATGTCGGCTTACTTCATTTCTAGTTGCTACGAAGGAACAGATCAACTAAAAGTTCTAATTTGACAAGACTTAAAACCAAAGAAAGTAAATACCTATGATTATGTTGAAAAGATGCAACACCTGTGGATTTTCTTCTGGCGAGTTCTTTTCCTCAAAAGTTCCTCAAAACTGTAAGCTCGCTAGAAAAGAAAAGTGATAAAAAAAAACATGCGAGATTTTAGACTGTAAATATCGACAAAATAACTGGGGGAAAAACTATTTTAACCAATGGTATCATAGCAACAAACTAATCACTCGCAGCTGTATGGATTTTCCCGTACAAATGGTTATTCCCAATTTCAATGATAATTTTACCAAAGTCTGGTTTACTACTCAACTGCATTGTACCTCATACATTTAAGCCACCTCATTGCAAATTTCCATGTATCTCGCTCAAATACTTCAAGCTTGACAATGATGAATCAGTTAGGATTAGGACAAGTTGTTTTATAAGAACAAATGCCTTAACGATATGCAGAACTTGTGAAGAATTACGAAAGTCAGAAGTGTAAAGTGGAACAATCTGCACTGGGTCCAAATAATCGACTAAGACCTAAAGATATTTATCGTAAGACATGTAACATACTAAAAACAAAGTTATTCCTTTGTCTCCAGAAAAAAATGTACTAGGTAAGCATAAATACGTAAAGGCCAGTTGTTTTCGACAAAAAGCAGACGATAAATAAAGTCATTAAAGGAAGCAAAAACCACAAAACACTTGGTTTCTGCCTTTAATGTAAGCTTGCAATTAATAAGAAGCAAGCGTACATTAAATTCAAAAACAGGTTCTGGCCTTTTTCGACTGTCAATGATCGTAAATATATTTTATACTCATCAATCAATTTTATTTTGTATCCTTTTTTGCTTACTTTAGTACAATTCCATGAACATCAAATTGTTTAAGCTAATGTTTATTTGAACACCATTAGGTACTCTTAGTAAAATTTTTTTTTTTTTTTTTTTTTTAGTAAAATTGATCTTGGGGATGTTAATAAAACAGATTTTAAGATTCTACGAGAAGTTTTTGCTAAAAATCCAAACGACGGTATATACTCATAACCAAAGCAAAATTTGTTACAGAATACCCGTAACCAAAATGCGCAATGATTTCGGTTAGGTCAGGAGGCTTTTTATCATCATCATTTCATCCATAACGTAATACCACATAACGTCCAAAAAGAATAGGTATGTTGACTGGTGGATCAAGCGACCAGCGAAATGTCGGACTTATGATGTCATATTTTCCATTGAGCATTACGATTTATGCTTTTATTTGCATTAATAAATCTTACAAAATAGGTGTAGGTAGACTAAGTTGTACGAGTTTATCAGCACAGTGTAAGATAATTTATTTCGAAGACAGTCAACTAAGTTGTTAGTCTGCTAGGCTAACCTACAGAACCAGGGTCATTCCATTCGCCACCTGAACTAGAATGATTATTATCATCGTATTTTTCTTCATAAATAAATCAGTTCTTAAGAAAACTATGAGGTCAAGAACTGAAGATTAAACTCCTACGAGCCGTGATATCTTTTTTCCTTGAATAAATGTTCTGTCATCGCCATATTTAATCGCCAGTTAGCTTCTGTATGGTAATTGAAATTGAATATAATGGGCGTATTTTTTTGAAGATTAGCGATTCCTTTAACTTCTTTATCAAACGATCTTTCAATAAGTCAAGGATTTAAAACTGGAATTGATTTTAGTATCACAAAAACATAATTCTGCGCAATATAGTATCACAAGGGCACGAGTTTATTTCAAGATTACAAATTGCAGAACATTGTAGAAACCTCAAATTGTAAACGAATAGTTTATTCTTTAAAAAATTGCTGTTATTTGATATGATGATTCAAATGTAAATAAAACATGGAGAATTCATAGAAAAAGTTACAACAAAGGAATATTTATAGTGTTAAAAGTAGACCACATTCTACTGTTCAATCCTACTAGGTAATATTATAAACGCGAAAGTTTGTGAGGATGGATGTACCTATGTGGATGGATGAATGGATAGATGGATGTTTTTTACTCTATCACTCAAAAACTACTGAATGGATTTAAATTAAACTTACAATAATATAGCTGATATATCAGAATAACACATAGGGTACATTTTACCGCGGGAAAATCCCTCATTCCCACGGGAAAAATTGTTTGCGCGGGCGGAATCGCGGGGT
The DNA here is from genome assembly GCA_948473455.1 of Teleiodes luculella. NCBI lineage: Eukaryota > Metazoa > Arthropoda > Insecta > Lepidoptera > Gelechiidae > Teleiodes > Teleiodes luculella. The sequence continues at coordinate 658,153 of OX419607.1, forward strand.
AGAAAGCTAAACATAAGCACAGCGTGGTCTCTAGGCAAAATATGTTGTCTTTAAAAGGTTGTATAAATTATATGAATTTTCGTAAGTAAGATTCATTCATTCATGTATTTCAAAATTGTATTAGTATTTTAATTGTAGTTTTACAACAGGCAGGCGACAGAGAGCTAGGGCCGTTGACTTCCATTTGGAAGATTGTGGATTCAAGCCAATGTGTTTTCGAAAAACAAGCATTAGAGCTAATAAAATTTGAAGTTAAGATATTCTTAGCGAGTAAAAAAAGTATGAAATGTCATAAGTAGTATAACTATTGTTACAAATTAATGTGTCGTTTCTTATACAAGTACAAATAGAATGACGGAATGGCTAGAAATAGCCGTAGCTGATGCTGATAACCAAATGCAAACACTTCAACCACTGGCCGAGGATTTACCTGCTCGGCCATGATGTCATTCGCTGTGACAAGTTGTTTTTTTTTATTATATTTTTTAATGAATGATCAAGCAAGGAGAATTTATTAATAAGCCACTGGATTTCTTTGTTGGACGTTTTTATATCCAAACATGAAAAATGACCAATGGACGAAAAATGTTTAAACTTAAAATTTATGTCTGTGATTTTGTTTGTAATTTTTATGTTATGATGTCCAAAAGAAATAAAAAAAAATTAGATTTCTGATTTCTATTGCTGAGTAGCAATTTTTACCAGGCAACCTGAGAGTAAAAAATTACATAGTGAGACTGAACCGTACAAAAAAACATGAAATACATACTTTCAATAATAATTATTTATAATGCTATAGGTACAAACATTTTTTCTTTAAAATGGACTTAAAAAGTGCTATCAATTATAGTATGAAACTCCTACCACTAAATCTGTTTACGCGCTCACAGCTGGAACCGTATATAAATATATAAATAGACGCGCGCGCCGCGTTGGCACATACGGTGTATTTTTTAATTGATATTTTTTTTTAGCTATCCATGTGCCAATATCACGATGGATCATAAAGTCTATGGTAGCTTTTACACATGCAGATTAAGATTACATTTCTGATATGACGTCATTAAGTGTTTTTTAAAAAACCTATGATGATTCAAAAATTGAATTTTGAAATCATATAGAATGGGTTTTGAATATGGAAGACCACCTGGGTGTTTTTAAAAATATATATTTGGTGTTACCATTTATTGTACTCAAAACATTGAAAGACTATGTACACAAGGCCTCCGTTTCCAATGAAATATCTTACAGAAAACCCAAAATTGTTCAAAAAAGGCTCTAAGACGACTAATTGGAATAACATTTACCACAAAAGATCCTCAGAACAAGATTGTAGTATTTGATAAACCAGACGAAAGCAAAGGATAGAATCCTTAAAATAGGAACAAAAAATGCTTAAAACCTCAAAGGATTTCAAAACAAAAGCTGTTATCACTATCAAGCTCTTGTTAGATAACAGCTGACCCTTTTACTTCACGTTTTTTAAAAAGTTATAACTATGTGGACGACATGCTTTGTTCTTTTTTAATTGTTTTCAAGCGTGGGTGTTTAATTTACTGTCAGCCAAACATTTTAAGAACCAAAGTAATTTACATTAAGTTTTTATGTGTAACTAGCGGCCCGCTCCGGCTCCGCACGGGAAAATGGTTATTGTGGGTTATCTTTAAGTATATTATGCATGTATGTATATACGAGTATCAACCTTCGTCTTGAATCACTCTAACCATTAAAAAAAACCGCATCAAAATCCCTTGCGTAGTTTTAAAGATTTAAGCATACATAGGGCCATAGGGACAGAGAAAGCGACTTTGTTTTATACTATGTAGTGATATGTCGTAGCACAATGGTGGCTGACGTCCGATAATGATTTGCCTAAACAATTGTATGCAGACATATAGTTGTAAACAAGCTGTTAATAACTATGAAGAGGCCGTAGTTAGGTCACATAATTATATGACTAAATTATCTTTTTTTTTATTGACCTATTCTTGTGTCGAAAAGCTACGACCAATCAAGCTTCACTGGACTTGTGACTAAATTCTCATCATTAACAGCCTGCGGCAGTCCACTGCTGGACATAGGCCTCTCCCAAGGCGCGCCATTTGGCCCGGTCTTCGGCCGCACGCATCCACCTGCTGCCAGCCACATTTCGCAGATCGTCACTCCATCTAGCCGGGGGGCGTCCTACACTTCGTTTACCTTGACGTGGTCTCCACTGCAGAACCCGCTTACTCCAGCGATTATCGGTTCTGCGACAAATGTGACCAGCCCACTGCCACTTCAGCTTGCTTATTCGAGTGGCTATGTCGGTTACATTGGTTCTCCGACGGATATCCTCGTTTCTGATTTTATCCATCAGAGAGACTCCGAGCATAGTCCTCTCCATAGCTCGCTGAGCAACTTTAAATTTGTGGACTAGTCCCACAGTCAGTGTCCACGTTTCGGCACCGTAGGTCATGACGGGTAGGACGCACTGATCAAAGACTTTCGTCTTTAGGCTCTGCGGTATGGGCAACGAGAAAACGTGGCGCAGCCTCCGGAAAGCTGCCCAGCCCAATTGAATCCTCCTGTCGGCTTCCCTCTCGAAGTTGTTTCTACCCAACTGGATACTTTGTCCAAGGTAGACATAATGATCGACAACTTCAAGAGGTATTCCATCGACGATAATTGATCCAGGTATGATATGCGCGTTGAACATGACTTTCGTCTTGTCCAAGTTCATACAGAGACCAACTCGTCGAGAGGACTCATTTAGGCCGGTCAGCATGATCTGGAGCTCCTGCAGCGACTTAGCCATTATAACTATGTCGTCGGCAAATCGAAGGTGTGAGATATACTCGCCATTTACATTAATGCCTCGTCCTGTCCAGTCAAGGGTCTTAAAAACGTCCTCCAGCGCGTTAGTGAACAGCTTTGGGGATATAACATCCCCCTGTCTCACACCTCTATGAAGCTGGACTGGTTTTGTTTGACTGTTTTGTATTTGGACGGACATTGTGGCGGCGTTATACAGACACCTCAACACCTCGACATATCGCCAGTCGATTTGGCAGCGCTGCAGGGACTCCACAACAGCCCAGGTTTCGATAGAGTCAAATGCTTTTTCGTAGTCCACAAAAGCTAAACACAATGGTTGGTTATATTCTCCGGACTTCTGTATAACCTGCCTCACTGTGTGGATGTGGTCCACGGTACTAAATCCTCCTCGAAACCCGGCCTGCTCCGGTGGCTGGAACTCGTCAAGTCTTCGAGCGAGGCGATTCGTTATGACCCTTGAGAACAACTTGTAGACGTGACTCAGAAGCGAAATTGGTCTGTAATTCTTGAGGAGGGTCTTATCACCCTTTTTGAAGAACAGAATCACAATGCTCCTGTGCCACGCCTCTGGGGTCCTCCCGGAATGTATCGCTAAGTTGAAAATACGCTGAAGCTCCTTCAGTACAGGCTGTCCACCTGCCTTCAGGAGCTCCGTCGTAATTCCATCCTCTCCCGGGGCTTTCCCATTCTTAAGTTGTCTCAGGGCCAATTCGATCTCCTCCAGACTAATATCTGGCAGCTCATCGGTGTAATGGCGAGTCGGCGGCGCTCTAGGGTCGTTTTGTGTGGGCATAGGTTGCGGGGCGTGCGTGGCGTACAGTTTCCCGTAAAAGTGTTCGATCTCAGCGAGAACTTCGGTCTTCGACGTGACAATTTTACCGTCAGTTGTTTTTAATTTCGTCAGATGGCTCCTACCAAGCTGTTGCGAAAACACTTTAGAGCCTTTGTTGCGCTCTATAGCCTCTTCAACCAGAAGCGTATTCGAGCGCCGTAGGTCTCTTCGTATAGATTTTCGCACCAACTTAGTAAGCGCCACCTGTCGATCGGTGTTTGTCGTGTCACGTCTTTGTGCCATAAGCGATTTAGTCTCTGCCGAGAACCGAGACGTCCGGCCCGCACCTTTCTTCCCGCAAAACTTTTGCGCCACATCCCTTAAGGTAGTGATTACGCCGCCGAGGTCCTCGTCAACGTCCAAAGTGGGTTTCAGTGCATCGAAACGATTTTTAAGTTCCAGCTGGAAACGTTCAGAGCCGGCCGCGGACTGGAACGGTGTTGGTCGGAGCGTAGACTTCATCAGACGGCTTCTCACTAGGTTAAAGTCGATATTCAGAGTGCCTCGTACAAGTCGGTGATCACTGCTGGTGTTGAACCTGTTGATCACAGAGACATCTCTGAATATGTACCTTTTGTCCGATATGATGAAGTCAATCTCATTTTTAGTCGACTTGTCGGGGCTTCTCCAAGTCCACTTCCTTTGGGGCTTCTTTTTGAAGAACGAGTTCATCAAAAACAGCCCCTCACGCTCCAGGAAGTTGACCAGCATTTGCCCCCTCTCGTTCCTAGTTCCATATCCGTGAGGCCCCATGCTCGTTTCAATGCCCGTGTGTTTACCCACCTTGGCATTGAAGTCACCCATGACAACATTGAAGTGAGCTCTGTTGGTGTTATATAAGGCTTTGGCAATGTCATCGTAGATCGCCTCAACCTCGTCATCCGAGTGTGTCGATGTCGGTGCATATACTTGTACGACCTTTAGAGTGTACTTCTTGGTCAATCTAAGGACAAGATAAGCCACTCGGCTCGACACACTGGACACCTCCTCAACGCTGTTCACGAGTGCCTTATTGACGAGGAATCCCACACCGCCTTGGGAGAGAACATCGCCCTCTCGATAGTAGAACAGGTGGCCGGATTGCAGAGTCATGGTGTCCTCACCCTCTCTTCGGACTTCACTGAGTCCCACAATATGCCACCGTATACGTTCCAGTTCTACTTCGAGTTCATGGACGTACTCATCAAGCCGCAGGCTTCGTCCGTTGTACGTTGCCAAGTCCAGTGTTTGGTAGCTGTCCGTAACCCGGTGATTCTTCGCACCCCCTACCCCACCGTAACCATGTCTGCTACCGTAGCCAGGAATAGTGGGGCGGCCGGGAACTGGGGGCCGTTTACTTATGGCAGCTTTTATAATTATTTGGGAGGAGTTGCCCTAATCGCCACGCTGGGCAAGCGGGTTGGCGATCGCAGTTTGGCAGAAACTCATCATAAGGACGCTGCTTCCCATCCCGTGTCGGCATTTAGTTTCTGCCCTATCCTAAAATGGATTGACCGCCATTTATCGGTTGACTGATTGCGCTGCTAGTAAATACCTACAGCGGGCGGTGGGGTCGTCACTTCCCGACGCCTTAACGACTAAATTCTCACTAAATTCTCACTGTAGTAAAATAGTTGTCGAAGTGACGTGAGAGGTAAAGGTATTAACAGTTTGCTTACAATTTATGGAGTCGGCAACGGCATACAAATTGTTTATCTAGACAAATAATGTGAGATGTCCCCCCATATTATTATTATTATACGTGTGTACATTGTTTTATTAGCTGTACTTGTAAGTACAAATATTTATTTAAAATTATGTAAAAAAATCTTGCCAGCCGATTTTGTCTAATCTTATTTAAAAAGTACCTACTTATAAGTGATTCAAGAACGCATCCTAAAAAAGCAATTTTTTAAATTAACTGTATTTAGTAGAATAATTAAAATATAAATAATTATAATTTAAAAAATGGAAAATCGAACTAGCACCATCCGGAAGACAACGCCAGTAATCTCTCAGAGTGAACGTATAGAACTACAATAAAATCCCTCAATAGGCAATCGGGTCAATGTGTTACCGTACGCTTCCTGCACCAGAAACATTCAAATAAATCAATACAAGATAAACCTAGAATTAATGTTGTTGCGCGCCACATCGGACCCCGTTCCACAAGCCACCACTTTACGAGCTACAAATACTATTTGACGTTTAAACATAAATATTACAGTGGGTACATAAAAACAAAGTTAAGTCAACAGGCGGCCTTATTGTTAACGTAGCAATGTCTAGCAGGTAACTATTTTTTCAGCTTTCATTTTTAATTCATGACAAGTAATTTATAATTATTAGTTTTGATTTTGGACGCGCCCCCGCCGGCGGGTACGGGATTGTTACCCGCCCCCGTAACATGCAGTGCTATGACAATAGTTTGTCGCACATTTAACTGTCAAAAAACCCGCCATATTACGATAAGAGGATAAGAGAATACGCACGACAAAATTATGTCTGTCACGCGTGGACCGGGCATGTTGGAATTTGGAAGGGTTGAAGGGGAGAAAATTAGACCATGTTTACGGGGACCATGTTTACGAGGAGTTTAATATTGTCCAGTCTGGTTGATCGTCCAGTTCAGTCTTGACAATCACGCAGTCAATACTAAAACCCTGATTGTTTAAATAATAACTTAAAAACAAAAACAACAAAAAAATACCAACAGAAATAAATCAGGCACCTCCAATCGCACGCGCAGTGTTTCTCGCAGATGTTCCAGCGCCATCTGGCGGCGTGCAGCGCTATATATAGACGCACCTGCTTCCGAAACGAGTGGAGAGCTACCTCCCGAATACTACATTGAAATCAATTATTGATTTATTTATCATCCATCAAGACATCGCGTCGTTTTACCTTTATAGAACAGAATGTTCTGGTCCTGTTTTATTGCAGTATAAAAAATCGCGAAATTATGGAGTACGAGTAGGCTGGCTTATTGCCGAAATTGACATTTATTTTCAGGTAAACTTAGATACAACTAAATAAAGTCAGCTATATATGACAACCGAACTCTTCATTCAGTTCAGTGTTACGTATGAGAAAATTGAGAACTCTACGAAAGTACTACTGAAATCGTAATTTTTCTAGTAAATATATTAGAAAAAACCAGAATCGAATCCAGTTTATTGACCAAAATACCAAGAATAAATTTGTACACTACACACTTTTATACTGCACAAGGTTCAGATTTTTAAAATACTTATTATAAACGATCCGTCATGCACCTGCCTACTCCACAAGAACCATAACGTGAAGTCATATACCACATATACCTAGCAAGTATGTCGACTACAGACAATAAAAAAATAAAAGGTCTAGTCGTTCCCACACCCTGGACTGCAATTATGCAATAGAATGTGCATTATTAATTAATTATTATAGTTCTCTGTATCGTAATGACGACACTTTTTATAGTATTAAAGTTTTACGAGTACATTGCGCATCGTCACTACTTATTATAAAACAAAGTCGCTTTCTCTGTCCCTATGTCCCTATCTATGTCCCTTTGTATGTTTAAATCTTTAAAACTACGCAACGGATTTAGATGCGGTTTTTTTAATAGATAGAGGGATTCAAGAGGAAGGTTTATATGTATAATACATGCATAATATATTTAAGGATAACCCACAATAACTATTTTCCCGTGCGCAGCCGGGGCGGGTCGCTAGTTATAAAAATATAATGTAGTTTCAGTATTGTTTTCAGCCTTCGTGGTCGAATGGTCAAAAGCTCGCCTGACGTTACGGAGCTTTCGGGTTCGAATCCCGGTGGGAAACTTGTTGGACAAATATCATTTTGTCAGTTTGGTTCGGATATTGCAGGTTGAATCACCCGATTGTCCGAAAAAAAGATGATTCCGTGCTTCGGAAGGCACGTAAAGCCATTGCTACTGGCTATGATCTACGGCTGAATTTGTGAGGTAGGGTAACCTCGAAACGCACACGAAAAGCGAGCAAGTATTGTTTTTGTGTGAACTCTACGTTAAAATTGTTTTTAGTATGTCTGAAAAATCTTGTTTATAAAATCTTATATATTTTCGACGATTAACTTTTTTGTGGTGAAGCCGTATTAGTTTGTAGTGCAGAGGAAAAATACTCGCAAGCTAGGTATGCAATGTAAACTAAATTCTACACCATATTTGTAACTTCGGTAATTAGATAGGTAGGTATTATATTAGGGATTATTATGACCGTGACGGTACACCTGGGCTGAAGGGGCGGTTTATATGAAGCTTTGGTAATACATCCATATTAATAAGTATTACAAATGCGAAAGTGTTTGTTTGTTTGTCATTTTTTACACTGAAACTAAACAACAGATCGACGTGGTTTTATGCACAGCGATCGATAAATGGCTGGAAAATTACATAGACTACCTCCTTTCTACCTCGGGAAAATATACCATCCCCACTGGAAAAGTCCAAAAATAACGCGGGCGTAGCCGCGGGCCATCAGCTAGTTGACAAATTATAAAGGTTTTCTTTATAACATCTACTACTCAGAGATTACGAAACTGTTTACTTCAACATAACATAAAGAAAATCCTATTACTTAAAAATCTAAAAATCTAAAAGAACGATGAATTTGATTTGTTTCGTTTAATTTTCTTTTCACTCGTTTCAGAACCACGAAACCAAAAAGCATATTATTATTGTTTTCCCACTTAAAACGGTAGCCTAAATTTAAACTGGTTTATTGCGCGATCAATTAGGAAGAGTTCAAACGCAAGAAAATAAATTATTCCGTTAAATGCGTTTCATAAACTAACAGCACAGCCAGTGTAAAACCACCACAATTCAAAAAGTGGAGTAGGCAAACCAAATATCAGTTCAGCGGCTAAGTGTTTAGTTTTGTGATTTAGGTTAGCTATATACGTTGTTACATAAGTGACTATTGGGAATTCTTAATTTATTACTTAACTTAAAATATGTAAGATTATATAAATAAAATCCACGTAATAACAAATAAAGTAACACAAACATATTACAAATTTAATTATTATACTAAATCTCCTCTACGATAATTTAACTACACAGTTGATTAGAATGTATGAATATACTTTATATTGCATACAGAACATAATAATAGCTTTTAAAAGCTTATATTATGGGAACTTCACAGACGCGGAAATAAGCGGACAGCGGGACGATATCCGAGTTTATATACAGCCCGTTCAAAGAAAGCGAACGCAATTCTTGTTACAGTCTGCATATAAACTCTAAAATATCTTCCACCTCTCTGTAGTTTCAGACTTTTATAAATAACAAACATTAGAAAATCCTAAAACAATTTCACCTTGTATATCCGAGACTACGTATTGATGCTAATTTAAACGATGCGCTCACTACCACAGTTACTACTATATGCATAACAACGCCTTTGAAAACATTGAAATAGGTATATATAACCATGGTATTACCTATATGATATAATGAATGAATAATGCTACCTGTCATGTGATATTTCATTTCATTCATAAGTGACGTGAAAAACGGGGAAACTATTTTGCCGCTATAATTATAACATGTGAGTAATGTTTTCCAAGCTAACGCCAAATCGCTTTAGAACTGAATTGGTATCTTTTGGAAATTAATTGAAAATATAAAAAATCAAACGTCGGTTTTTGAAAAAAATATAGGTATTCGTTCCATACCTAATAAATGGTAAGAATAACAACCATATTCCTTGACCTTCTATTTCTATAAAGAGAGAAATAAATAAAATGAACTTTACAAAACAACTACCGCCATCAAGCGGCGACGAGCGGAACTTACTAGACGACGAAACTACCAATCCTCCCAATCTAACACATTGTACTTCTGCTACTCCATCACAGATGGCGCTATAAACGAATGTTCCTCAAAAATGTTAGAAAACGAACCAAACGAAAAAAGAAACTGCTTTCATACCGTTTTGTAGTGTTTAAATCTAGTACTTACAGTGACTGATGAGAAGTAAAGCTTCGCAATTTGTTGGATGTGATAGTTGAACTTACCTGTGAAACAAAAAAATCGGATTAATCTAAATATAGTTAAATGTAAAATTATGATTGTAATATTATATGCATGTTTTATACGCAAAATGTCCAATAAATTATTGCAATTTTACTATGAAAATTTTATTGTAATCATATTTTTTTAACAGTGTCTTCAAGTATTAGACTGCAGACATAAGGACACTGCAGTATTTTAGTTCAAATTATAGAAATATCCGATCCATACTTAAAGGCCTGTATTCACTTTGAGTGCACTGTGTATAATAGTCAAGAACACACTATGCTGAACTATTTAGATTTTGCAACGTTCTTATGTCCTTTTAATAAGTAACAGACCACAACGCGCATTGAATATAGAACGCCGTGTTTACTTATATCTGTTTAGTGCGAAAGATGATATCCGTCAAAAAAAGCATATAAAAAATCATCTTTTATCATTAACTGGCACTCGTACTAATCACAGTGAGTACAGGCCATGGTCCAAGAAAACAAGGTCTTGCAATTGGACCACATGACTGACACGAGCTTACGTCATTTTGCGCTGTTCGTCCTTATCTATTACACGCATTCGACAAGGATGAATAGACAAAATGACGTAGAAATGACGTAGGCTCGTGTCAGCCACGTGGTCTAATTGCAAGACTTTGATTTCTTGGACCATGGTACAGGCCTAAATTATCGTTTGAGGGCTTTGAATTTTGATTAGTAAAAATACGTGACAATATCCGTAGGTACCTATATTATAATGGACGGAGTTGAGGAATCTGTTGCGGACCATTCGCCGCTTCATCTCGTCAGAAGGCACTAACAGAATCATTCACTATTTAAATTACTTGTATGCATCTCACTGAATTACTTATATTTAAATCAATCACCATCAAAATATGCCTTATTGCACAAAACAAGTAAAAAAGTGGTACAAAGGAGAAGGCAAGTGGCTAGCCATGCCAATGCTAGCTTTCCACCCGTGGCTACGGATGTGCTGTTTTCCCGTTCCCCGTAGGACTATGACATTTTATTACACGGTAAAAAGTAGCTTATGTCACTCGCAATCTTCGTGCAAAAAAATACAGGTCTCCGTTGCTTAGTTCCAGTGTCAAGTAGGAATAACAAACAAACACACTATATAATATTATTAGTATAGATTTTTGAGTACTTAGTAATCTAGTGTTCTTTTTTTCATTTCATTTAATTGTGTAACCGGCGTCCGCAGCCTTGCCTTTTTATATAGCCTTTTATATACGTATATTTTACAGGGTTGCCCAGCAAGAATCTAGTATTACATCGCGTCTTTGAATATTGCTAACTTCATGCCGAAGCCATAGAAATACACGTTTTTAATCAACGCTACCATTCCACCCTCTATTATTTCAAAGTTTCAATTTACGCAAACTTAATTAATTAAAATTAACCGTAATTCTAGACACCGACAATATTTTACGAAGCGTATTAAATACATAGAACACAAATTAATAATTTTCGAAAAGAAAATGTATTATAATACGCTAAAAAAACTATAATAGTAAGACACAAGCGAGATTTTCAAATAATATTACTCTATTCACTCACAAATATGTTCATCTTTGACACCAAACGTTTAAAGATATGAGGAAAAAATATTTTAGCCATCGAGTGTTTGAAGTACAACTTCAGATACTAACGAACAATAACAACTGATGTTAGAAACGCCTGAACCAAGTGTCGTAGCAAAAACAGTACAAAACTAGAATCATTTTAGCCATAAACGCTTTAATTTTAATGTAACACAACATATTGTAACACAACACAACATACACAACTAAAACTATCGTATTGGGATTGGCTGTAAGGGTAGTTTTAAGTGTGAAATAAATAAATAAATAAATATTCTATGGGTTCAATAAAATTTCAACTACTCAGTCCTGCGTAAAAAAATTACGAAGGCCTGCCATGTTTTTAACATAATTTTATTATTTGTTCAATTTGTTGCATTTTATTTATCATATTTGTTGTTAAGACCTTTTTAACACTGTATTGTGTACTGTAATATTTGTCAATGCAATAAAGAATTGAAAACTAAATATGAATACAAAGCGTATTAAAAACGAAAGTAGATTTTACGATTTAAAAAACGCCTGTTCAAACTATTATAGCAAGACATCAAACGGGAAACAGAACTACAAACACTTTATCCACAGGCGTTTTAACCTTTGACACAACGTTTAAGCGCAAGGTCCGGATTGCTACTTGCAATGTTTGCAACCCACACTCGACGTCCAATGGGAATGGCAAAAATAGAAATATGGGCTTACTCCGATGGACAATACCTAACCAGGGGAAGTCGAACGAAACACTCGATCGAGATGAGAAATATTGGCGAGTTCAACAAGTTGTTAAGTTGCGATAATAATTTTTATATTACTAAACTCTTGTAAATAATGCGTCCTCAAAAAGTCAAGTAGAGTGAGACGAAACAATAGGTATAGATTTTTTAATTGCATTCCGGTGCTATCCAAAATATCTCGTCAAAAATAAGCTGTGTCTGTGTAGTAAATGTTAGTTTTTTGTTAACTGTTTGTGTGCAATGAATAACAAAATAAAATAAATATTATTCTAACATACAGAAAAATACTGTCCACAAAAATTATGTACAGATTTCCAGCAACATAATTTTTTCAAAAGAACATACAAAAAACAAAGTTTTTTCGAAGTTCGTTGAAGATGTGCGTCGCACTGTCAAAAAGAAACCACATCGACAACAAAAGCAACAAAGTATGTTTTTGACGAGATATAAGCGAGTTATCCGTTACCATGGTAACATACATAGAGAAAACAACAATAGCCAACGGCTAGTGGAGGTAGCACAAGAGAGCTGTAATTAAGAGCACCGGAGCGAAACCCCGTAATTGGGCTAGAAATGAAGACACTGCATTGTTGACATAATGAACTTATGGCCTTGAACTTATCTGCATCTCACTTGCCCTATCTACACTTGACCTTTAGATTTATCGGACGCTTTGATGCCTTTGTGTACCTATTCAATAAGATCGGACCAATGATTGAACCTTGCTGGAGACAATTCTTTAAAAAACATTTTTCATTAGTTTATTTAAAAAAAAAAAAAACTATCTATTCGGCAGACCTGTCGGTTCTCAATATAAATCAATCATTCGTTTTTAGGGTTCCGTAGCCAAATGGCAAAAAACGGAACCCTTATAGATTCGTCATGTCTGTCTGTCTGTCTGTCTGTCTGTCCGTCCGTCCGTCCGTCCGTATGTCACAGCCACTTTATTCCGAAACTATAATACCTATACTGTTGAAACTTGGTAAGTAGATGTATTCTGTGAACCGCATTAAGATTTTTTTACAAAAATAGAAAAAAAAAACAATAAATTAAGGGGGTCCCCATACATAGAACTGAAACTCAAAAAAAACTTTTTCATCAAACCCATACGTGTGGGGTATCTATGGATAGGTCTTCAAAAATGATATTTAGGTTCCTAATAACATTTTTTTCTAAACTGCATAGTTTGCGCGAGAGACGCTTCCAAAGTGGAAAAATGTGTGTCCCCCCCCCTCTAACTTCTAAAATAAGAGAATGATAAAACTAAAAAAAATATATGATGTGCATTACCATGAAAACTTCCAACGAAAATTGGTTTGAACGAGATCTAGTAAGTAGTTTTTTTTTAATACGTCATAAATCGTAAACCGCAATTTACCATTCACTATTATTAAAAATCGATCAAAATCATAACGAACTACAAAAACTTTTATATTATGTTACTGGCTGCTATGGAACCCTTCATGGGCGATTCCGACTCGCACTTGGCCGCTTTTTTTTAGTGAGGCGATCGGCGATCGGGTCCTCCCTTAACTTAGTGAGTTTAACATCAGTCTGAACAAAGCTTAAATTTATTGCACAATCTTTGCATGAATTTGTTTGATTTTATGTCAGTAACTTCCTATCAAGAATGTGATACATGGAAATCGTACCATAAAAGGGGTCTTCACTTGCATCAAATCGGGCAGTTCTGATTTTTTTATATGTTGTATGTAATGAGGTGGTAATGACAAATATAATTTTTCCAACTCGAAAGCCTTCCGGAACATTGTAAAATTCATGAAAAACCATTAAATTTTTCAGTTTTTGCCATTTTTTACCACCAAGGACCCGTTTTACGGTAGAAGTCACTATGAATTCTTTTAAAGTAGACTAAATTTGCAACAAAATGAGAATAGTTGGGTCTCGATAAGCTGAATAGTTTCAAAGATACAAGCTGTTCCAAATGTTTGCAAAATTTCTTAAATAATACAATTTAGAGTTTAGGGTGTCTGTCAAAAATATTTTTCTACTAAAGGTGTGCTTTTTATTATTTTTATATATAGTATAGGGTATATAATTATTTATAATAAAAAAAAACAAAACCATAATACAAATTTTTTGCAAACATTTGAACAGCTGTATCTTTGAAACTATTCAGCTTATCGAGACCCAACTATTCTCATTTTGTTGCAAATTTAGTCTACTTTAAAAGAATTCATAGTGACTTCTACCGTAAAACGGGTCCTTGGTGGTAAAAAATGGCAAAAACTGAAAAATTTAATGGTTTTTCATGAATTTTACAATGTTCCGGAAGGCTTTCGAGTTGGAAAAATTATATTTGTCATTACCACCTCGTTATATACAACATATAAAAAAATCAGAACTGCCCGATTTGATGCAACTCAAAATGTACCAATTCCATGGACTTTTATTCTTATTTTTCATTTAATTGTCTTTACAAAAATGTTTACGAATTGGGAAAAACCAACGGTAAACCCTTTAGTTTTGATGGCATATGCCACTCGACATCGCACATACAAAATTATTCTTTAGTATCTAAATGTCCAATCGAACAAAATGAAAATATTAAAATTAAATATAAAGGTTTTGTTGAACTTACTGTATTAAAATACTATACTATTTCCTGTATAAAATACTGTACTATTTTTAGTTTATATTTTATTCTATTAAGTAGATCGGACTAACTGAACATTGAGGAAAACTTAATAAGTATTGTTTCGCACAGTTGTTATATATAGGAATGGCCATGATACAAAATAAGATCCCTATTTAGAGAAGGGAAGGGAGTCCTTCTCACTAAGTATTTTGTGTAAACAAGTCAAAATTCACGATGTCAAAAGCCTTACTTAAAACGAAAGCTTTCACCAAGTATTACTTTAAAATCGTGTCGCGTAAAATGACAAAGTTTCTCGGAATATAATAATAATAATATATTGAAGGGAAATTGGAACATGTCGTGCTTTTAGGCTACAACTCAAAACAAATTGTTTTCCTTTTTTATTGATGTAAAACATGAGCATGTTTCGAGGTTATCGTAAGAAGTTGTAAAATCATAACATTACATTACAATAAATGAACGACCCGCTGGATGCGGCCGCGCAGGACCGATCGTTGTGGAAAGCTTTGGAGGACGCCTTTGTCCAGCAGTGGACGTCTACAGGCTGAAATGATGAATATAACATACTAAAAATTTAAATAATAATAATAAAAGTAGTTTATTTTTCCCACACAACAAATCATTCATTATCTTAACTTAAGGTACTTAATCTATAACAATGAGTTATGTATGGGACAGGTGCCTAAAAAAGGATGAAACCTGTGTCATAGGTCACCAGGCCATCACACCACGGATCAAAATTTACAAAATGCCTGTGTAAATATTGGGGTTTAGAAAATATTTTTTTAATAAAATCCCGAGGTAGCTATTATTAGATATTCGTCATGCCAAAAACATAAAGGAATTTTGCTGTATTATTTCAAATATTTGACTTCCAATAATTCAGGGTAAGGAATTGAGGGTAAATTAGGTTACAAAATGTTTCGCATTTTCATCCCATTCGGGCTCTTTTATTTTTAGCGTCGAACCAAGAAGGTACGATCATGCATGACCATCGCAAGAACATCGCAATTATCTCTCCTATTCAACGGACATAAGAATTATGCAAAGGCCAAAATATTCAGCTTGACGTGCTCGTTACTGTACTTATGTGCTAAACTTTATGTATTCATACACAGTTTTTATTGGCAAAACAGTGACGACATGTTCACAAGCAGAATGTTTATCGCCGATTTTAGTTTGAAAACCTTTGATGTGCCGACACGCATTCACTAACTAAAAACTGCGACGACCAATCCTTTAGGTAAAGATAAAATATAATATGAATACATACAACTTCTTGGTCTATATAAACTTGTGTAAGTATCTTATGTGCTATAGAAAATTAAATGTTAATATTTATTTTCGAACTACCTTCCGTTCGCGTTATAAAGTGCTTACTTACATGAACTTGTAATTATTTAATTAAGAAGAATAAATTCTTGTTTTGTACTGTTAACCTGTGGTTTTATTTTGATTAGTTATAGTAGAACTACTACAAAATATCCTTTTACAATACAATAATTTTATGCTTTATTGACGCCAAAAAAATAAAATAGTATTAAAAAAAAATACATAATTAAATAAATATAAATATTTATTTGTATTTGTAAATTATACATTTATTTTGAATGCTCTGCTGCTTGCTTGCTGCTGAAATGTTATTGAACCGTTCTTAATTAAAAATTTCTATTTTTATTCTTTTCACTAATCGGATCATTGACTGAGTAATGTCAAAAAGGATTAAAACATGGTAAATTATAGCAACAGTTAGGCTAGCATGTCTTCACTGTTACATTTAGGTACCCATCGTTTTTATACGATTTTCATTTTGTATTATTTTTGTATGTAATATAATAATAATAATAATAGTTCTGAAAACCTCTTCTCGTAATAGAACCAATAACCTGAAACCTGAAACCAATTATTTCTCGAGACTATTATTTAATAATTTTAAAAAATAAGGCAGATTTTCGAAGTGTTTTTATTTCATTTGGAACATACACAACACGTTAATATTTAACTACTTGGCATGATTTTAGCGTAGCCAATTATAGGTATTCACAATTTTCAGATAGCATTATTATTCTTGACCATCGAACTTAGAACCTCTTGATTGAAAACCAAACTCACCGCTAGACAACTAAGGGTATTATTACAGTAAATGAAAAGACGAAATAAATATTCTCAACGAGGGTCACATTGGAAGCTTCGGAGCGAATTCTCTCATTTAATGACTCTAATTCGGACTAAATTGAATTGGAATACTTCAAGACGGTGTTAATTTACTTTTTCTTAGTAAACGTTATTAACAAACTGTATTTCAGTTGGAACATGTTTTATCAAATACTAGTTTTTATTTTTTAAAAGTTACAATCGTAGTTTATATTTTTTAAAGAATAATAACAACGAAAAATATAGTCATTATAATTACGTGCCATTACAGTACCCAGCACATGCGGTTGGACATTCGCACTACGAAATTCACCCCTACCGCTAATACGGGCGTTCTCAAGGTCAACATGTCCAGTCACATGTACTATTAATTGTATCTTTATATTAAACACTAGCGACCCGCCCCGGCCCCGCACGGGAAAATGGTTATTGTGGGTTATCCTTAAGTATATTATGCTTGTATTATACATATAAACCTTCCACTTGAATTACTCTATCTATTAAAAAAAACCGCACAAAATCCGTTGCGTAGTTTTAAAGATTTAAGCATACATAGGGCCAGGGACATAGAGTCAGAGAAAGTGACTTTGTAAAAATAAATAAATAAATAAAAAGTTTATTTCGGGAAAAACAGACAAAGTTACAGCTTTAGGGCGATTGTGCACTACAAGGAATTTTACTGACCGGCAGTCCGATTTTTTACGGTCCGATATGGCACGCCATGTAATGTATATGTTAACGGAAATGTATGAAATCCGTCATTGTATACAATTCCTAGGAAATGTATACAATGCCTAAAGTTGCCAGGAAATGTGTGAAATAAATGATATTAGACACATTTCCTAGGAAATGTATACATTTCCTAAATGGCAATCGGAAATGTAATACATTCAAGGTGTCAATGGGTAAGCGGGGAATGCCTACTCGTACAGAAGGGATATTTACCTCCCTGCACCAAAATAAGTTCCCCGCCCGATATCCCTCCACTCACTGGATCCCGTAGGCGCCGTCAAACTCCGCCGGATGGTGTTGCGTGGTATTCGATGAAGCATAAAGAAATTTTTTCTTTGATTTTCATTTACATCTGGTGGTTGCCTGTTATAAAAATTAGAACCACGTTGGCTCTTTGGAGTGTCATACCTGTGGTAATGCGTCAACCAACCAGGCGAATGCTTGCGCAAACATTCAGTGCCTATGTACCAGCCATAAATAAGAATAAATAGTTAAATTTTAGAAAGCCCTAATAAATATTTTATATTTATGTTACCTGGGTGGCTTTATTTACATAGTTAAAAAAAGGCTTTTGCTTTTACATTGTGGCGTATTATTTACTTAAACGAGACTGTTTACTTATCAAATCAAAGTTTGAGCTTTACAAGTTTTATTTATAGTTTTTGTGCTGTGAAAATATGCTGTAAAAAATAATAAAAAGCTGATTTTTAAAGTTTAATTTAAAAAAAGCCTTACATAATCATTATATTTTACCGTATGATTGTTGCATTACTTCAACCAGAGCCTTGGAAAAACATTCTAATTGTCAGTTTAACAATGATTCTCACTTTAACAGGGAGCTTTGTTCATTTTATTCACAGAAAGCATTAGTTTTATACATTTCCTAGTACAAGTTCGGAATTTTATACAATTCCTAGGAAATTCATACATTTCCTAGGATATGTGTGAATTAAATAATCTTTGAAGCATTATTTCATACATTTCCTAACGAGCTCCGGAATTGTATACATTTCCTAGGAATTGTATACAATTCCTGGATTTCATACATTTCCTGTAACATATATACTAGTTCGTGCACTATACGTAATTTTACCGTCCGACATTTTACTTTCCCTCATTCCGGAACCGGAATAATTTCTGGAGTAATTTCGCTTGGGTGGCGTGTAGTTTCAAAGACAGAGCTACCCTAAACTGAGGCGTATCATCTGAGTAAAGACGGACAAGTGCACAAGCCAATCATCCGTTTTTTTCATGCCACTTCGGACCGTAAAAAATCGGATGTTCGGACAGTAAAATTCCTTGTAGTGCACAATCGCCCTTAGAAGGCAGAATAATACTCCCATTTAGAAGCCCGTTTACATCTGTCACTTATACGAGTACATACGGGTACACATTGCATATTGTTGTTATTGTTAACACACACTAAGTATAACTTTATACTATGTAGTGATATCATCAACCGAAGTTCGAAAACTGTAATTTGTAGCATTTCGAATGGTTTCATTTACCAATCAACCCAAAATATTTTTCAACATTCACGAACACCAACAGATCTCACAGAACATCTAGTCAGATCGATCGGAGATCTGCGCCTCGTCACGCGCAGTCGATAGTGCGCATAAACATTCACTGATGTTTGTTTATTGCTGAACGGATCCAGAGATGGCAAAAACTGACGGGTTGAAGGTAAAGATCACATTAGGGCAGGTGGAGTATTTGTAAATGAGGAGTTGTTAGAGATAGCTAGTTTGAAAATATAATTTCGTTAAAGGCCTACATTAAGAGCATTTTACGAAATAATTTTCGTAATAGAATATAATACAATCATACATATTATAAATACACTTAGAAGATGTTCCAAAAACAGTAATTTTTCGCCTTCAGAGCTGACGACGAGAAAAATGACATATTACAAAAATAAATCTTCAGTTATTTACTATTAAAACAAAGAGAGAAAAACAAAGCGAAATAAAAAGAGAGAAAACTGAACCTTAAGAACAACGAACTTTCCAAAAAGTAATAAATTTAAAATAATCATCATTGCGAAAAAAATATAAAAAATAAGTAATTGGATTATAATCATACATTTGCCCGTTTCAAAGTAAACAAAAACAAATGTTCAGACGCAAAACTGTAAATAGTAACTAACAGCTAACTATATTTGTTTGGAATTGTCTCGCATTTAACTAACTAAAGTGCAACATCAAATGCCGCGACAAACGACCGTAACCAGTTTTCAATCTTCACAAACAAATGCGCAACGAATATGTTGACAACACGAACAGTACGAACACACGCAAGTATGCTTTTGAAAACATACTTCCGCGCACAGTTCATAAACTCAAATATTTATATGAATTCCAACATTGAGCTAAATAGAGAGAACACTTTGAAAGACCACTTCACTATTTCGATCTGCAAATGATTTGTTTTAGAGATATTAATTATTTACATTCTATTCTTAATTATCTTTTTAGAAAAAGAAAAAGTTATATACAATTAGTGTTTTGAACACAATTAGTAGTGTTTAGTGTCGTAAAAGTTTGAAATGCTCCTGTTTTATCAGATAACCGAAGAGTTGTATATTCTATTATTGGAAAGTAAAATTAGATTTTCATTTTCAACACAAAATGATTCATATTATTTATTCATCACTTGTTTCTGTTTGCTTGCACTACCCAAACTAACAGATAATTCGTTATCTTCTCTCTGAAAAAAAAAAGTATTAATATATAATAGTGCTGTTTTAAAAAAACTATGACGGATAAATAAATTTTACTTTCACTTTATTAAAATGTTCGGAGAAATCCAACAGACTTGTTTAAGAGGTTAACAAATTAAATAGAGCAGGATTCAAAACTGAGCAGCCTAAGAAAATGACGCATTTAGAAAACTGTTAAGGAGTGGGTCATATTCAAATCACGGATTATACAATTCCATCAAACATGCCAACAACAGTACAAAACAAGCTCGCATAATGAAATACCAATATTATTGGCTATTGGAGGAAATATATGAAGATACGCTGATTCTGGATTTCAGCCAAACCTTCTCGATAACTAATGGGGGTAGTCTTGAAGTAAACAAGATACAATACAATTGTCATAAACGAGCGTGATGGATGAGTTCAGGAAACTGACTGAGGAATTGATGATGAGCCGTCATCAGTCAGTGGCCTAATGATGATGTGGGATGATGGATGATTTGGTCAAAACTGAAATGTAAATAAATATAAACATGAATAGTCATTATTTAAATTTAGTGTTTATTTTGGAACTAGCTTTCTGCTCGCGGCTACTATAGTTTTTTAACAATCCTATGGAAACTTTTTAATTTTCCGGGATTAAAAGTATCTGAGATGTTGACCGGGGATATAAGGTACCACCATGCAAATTATTACATTCTGCAAAAGTAAAAGTCAATTATAAAAATTGTCATAAATGAAAAAGTTAAAAAGCATGAGCCATTTGCAACAAAAAAGAGTCGATAGAAGTTATACATCTTTTTCCACTAAAATTCGGCAATTGAACACATAACTCTACATACGTGACAGAACTACTAAGAATTTTATGTCACTGTGTCGTCCGTCGTATGTCAGTGCCGTCTCTTTCCTGGTCCAGCAATTATCGCATGCTATTAAGGGTGCAAAATTCATTATGGGCACGTTCGGACCTGGAGCGGGTTGGGGCGGTGTTTTAGACTAAGGATTTATTCTGTCACCAACTTTTAACTTGTGGTAATGTTACGAAAATGTTGTTATATCAATAAATTTACCTATTGTAAATTGTACCTGTTAAAAGGTATTTCAATTTTTTATGTCACTATGTGGCATAATATGTTACTTTCTCGAGCTTTTCGCAGTTTACATAGTGAGCCTACTGGTAGGTATTTCTATGATAATAATCTTTGTTTTCTCTCATTATTTCAAACAACAGCCTCAGGCGGAGGTCAAGGGCAGCTGACAAGCAGTTTCGGGATAATATTTCTGCTCACTTCCTCAAGCCCAACACACACGTAGCTATAATATGTGACGTTCCACGTGCAAAGGTACCTTATGGTCGGTATTGAGTTACGGATATCCCTGTAATCAGCAAGTAATAAGCTATTTAAATCCAAAAAGATTATCTTTATACAAAAACCCGCCATAAGGTCCTTTGCACGTGGAACGTCACTTATATATTAGAGCAATATATATCTCTTCACGGGTACATAACAAACCGCCTTCATAGAGCCGCGGGCTACGGGACGGAAACCGAATTTATATGCAGTCTGTCCCATAGAAAGCGAGCGCAATCTATTTTACAGGCTGCATATAAACTCGAATTCCGTCCCGCAGTCCACCTTTCCTACGTCTGTTTGCGGCCCAGAACTTAGCCACTATTTATAGCTCGCTATATCATATCACCAAGATATATCGACAGATATAGCCGGTCATATCAATATAAATTATAGCTACGTGTGTGTTGGGTTTCAAGGCCTTACGATGATGCTCTATTTTTTCAACGCAAATACGTTTCCTATATATTTGTTATTCCCATTAGTTTATTTTCCGTTCGTATAGTTTGTTTACATGAATCAATGTACTCGCTCGCTCCATTCATTCATGTGCTTTAACACAAATATACTTTTCATGTTTTCTGCGTGTTGTTGCTAATGTTATGTTTTCTACATACATAATTATATATATATATGACGTTATGTTTAATCATTGGAGCTTTAATTTCCACAAATAGAATTTTTTATAGTTTTACTTTATTACGTCTAGCATTAATAGGTTAAGTTAAGATGCGAGAGAAGAGGCACTTCGGCTAACCCTACAGCCACCAACATGTTTAAAAAACAATAACTTTGAGCATTACAAATTTTAAAATGTCAAAATTAATACTATTCTATATGGGATAGACATAAATTACCTAGGAAAATAACCAGCTTTATTTAACATCCACAACATGAAAAATAGTATACTTTTACCTTTATTGCTTCTAGCATAAATAGCACTTAATAGTCAGCTATAAATAAGTAAAAGTGCGACAAGGTAAGCCGCAAAATAACTTTTCTACATCAATGTTCAATTTCAGTGTTTTTTATTTGTAGCTAGACCATTCTTAAAATTGCGTTTGAATTTTTTCAAAGTAGCTTTAAATGCTCCCTTTTTACGTTAATCGTTTCGATAATATTTTCCAGTATAATATAAAAACACTGGGCTTATATAAGTAACAGCACTCGCTTATCATACTAATATTATAAAGAGAAAAGATTTGTATTTTAGTGTGTAAGTTTGTAATGAATAAACTCAAAAAGTACTAAACGGATTCCAAAAATTATTTCACCATAAGAAAACTACATTCACCCTGAGTAACATAGGCCATCTTTTATCGCGGGAAGATGCCTCATTCCCACGGGAAAAACTGTTAACGCTGGCGGAGCCGCGGCGGAAAGCTAGTCTTATATTGGTTGTGTACGTATTTGGCGTTATACGTATCTGTGGATTAACGAACGTCACTAGTTTAATAGTGATGTATTTTTTTATATTTTTAGAGTATTAATGCTCTAGAACTGTTGTATCACCTTGTTAGCAGGCTCTTACCTGGTGGCTGTAGTTTGTCCGCTGTGAGGCTTCGAAGCAGCCTCTTTATGCTGCGCCTGCGTCGCACGCCATTGTTAGAATCGTCTGGAGACGACATGTCATTCCTCTCTCTCCCACTATATCACATCCCTTTTTTATCAATTTTTCTATCACTAGTTATGTCGCACTTCACTATCCACTCTGTATCACTAGTGTTATATCACTTCACTATTGATATATCTTTGCATTCACTAAGTGATTTTGAATAACGATTTTATGGTTTAGAATTAGTTTTAAAACACAATTTTCTTTTTAACTAATAGAGATCATGTTAAGACTAGCTTCGGTTATATTAAAACAAAGTTCGTCGTTCTTGGAACAAAATATGTAATCAGTTTAGAAAAGTGTAATTGGTTTCTTGTGACTGGAGTGGAATAACGAAAACAATAAATTATACGTTTTACGTTTTATGGAAAAGAGCGAGTATTTATGTATGTATTATATGTAAGACACACAGAAGGTATATAGGCATAACATTATTCATGACTGAAATAAACAATTTACCAAAAGTACTATTTCAGTAGCTAACTTAGTCACAAATAATCCTATATTTCTATATTCAGACAATTACGTACCTACATCATTTTTAAGTGGCGTTCGTCTCGTGGCCTCAAAAAATTTCCCGTGGGAATAGGATTTTCCCTGTCCTCTTCAAAATATAATTAAAGATTGAGCCGAGGTAGCAGAAACACATTTTAAAATCCGCCTGTAACGAAGATACTTCGCGCTAGCTCGGTCTAAAACCAAATAAACATAAGTCGAATTTCAGTGAAAAAAAAAAACTATATGTACTTTCTTACTGCTAATTTTAAATTGACGATTTTTTGTATTTTTTTACGAGAAACACTAGATTATATTTGCTGCACGTATACGAGTATCGCTAAATGTAGGTCAATTAGTGAACGAAATAACGTTTCACATTCGCGATGAGCAATGCGAATATCATTTGTTTTTTCACACTTCATGCGAGTACTTCACACGCAATCGTAAATATTAATTAAAGGTACTGTAAACGCCAATTAGATTCGTTTTATGACAATAATTACTATAATTCTTTATAGATAATAGAGTATTTTAATATGATTAATATTTTAGAATAATAATGTTTACCAAGATCGCGGCAAAGATTGATAAGACTAGATTAAACAGGGTTGCCTTGTAGAAATTGCTACATTAGCAATAAGGCCGACTTTTGTTCACCTGTGTTGTTGTAATTATGTTCTGTTGTATTCTCTTGTGTGCAATAACGTATAATATTCTTTTCTTTTCAACTTTTAGGTCAAAATTTGTAGTAAATGAATTTCGACCTTTCATGTAGCAGTTTTTCAGCTCTACATCTAAATTTATTTATCTTCTAGACGTCCACTCATGTACAAACTAAAGTTTACCGCAAAGATTTCTGCTCGACCCGCATCCAGCAACTTTCCGTAATCTCCTTTACCCTCACCAGATCGTACGTTGGTCCAAATTGCCAAATTGTTGTTTTATTATTTCGCAACATAGAACTTTAGATACTAACCCCTTTTTTAATGCATCATTTCAGCCTGTAGACGTCTACTGCTGGACAAAGGCCTCCCCCAAACATCTCCACAACGATCAGTCGTGCTTGGCCCGCATCCAGCGGCTTTCCGCGACCCTAACCAGATCGTCGGTCCACCTTGTGGGGGGCCTGCCCACGCTTCTGCCGCGCGGCCGGCGTTCAAGAACCTTTCTAATTAACCTTAGTTTTTTCTGGTAAATTCAAAATGCCCGTATATAATAAAATCGCTTATAATGAAGGATCGTAGCTAGCTATTCGGGTCACTGGGCTTCAAAGAGGAGGCTTCTCCTAATTCTTTAATTCGCTTAAAAAACACTTATTTTTAGATTTAGGTTATAATGCCCGATTAAACGAGCAGGCTGTATCAAGGGCGATATACGCTCGTGTAATTTTATATAATGTATTTGGCGATTGCTAAAGCTAGTTTTAGAGTTCCGTACATCTGAACCAAACCGTCAGTCCGTCCGTCAGCGCCTATTTCCTTCGAATCTATTGGATTGGATTCAAATTTAGTATTTAAGGATGAAGATGAGGAGCATTTTCCCGTGGGATTTGAGAGATTTTTTCGCGATTTTGTCCTTTGCCAAGCTCTAGCCTATTTCTGTACCATATTTTATCAAAATTGGTTGAGTGGTTTCGGCGTGAAGGGGTAACGAACAGGCAGACAGACAGATATACAGAATAACTTTCGCATTTATAATATTCAGAGTAGTATAACGGCTCTACCCGTGATAGGTTCACGTAATTTTATGTCAGTGTTTTAGACACGGTACAAGAGGCACTTTGATCTCGCCCCCGCGCCCCGCACCCCGCGCCCCGCGCCCTATTAAGGGAACAGCTGATATGGGTTTACAAATTGGTTGGTAATATATTGAGGTTTAATATTCAAGTGCCAATAAAAAGAAAGAAAGAAAGAAAGCTATTTATTTACAAATAGATATGCTTATTTCTTCTTCATACACTAAAAACATAAACCGTGTAAACCATAAGTAAAACACGTGTTGAGCGTACCTACCTATATCTAAAGAATCTATTATTTTATTGAACTTATTGTGTGTAAGCAATAATGAGTTACTTACTTACTTATTTTGCATACAACACTCTAAACTTGACGACTTAGGAAACTTGACAGATTACAGCGATCTAATGACGTAACCCCATCTTTTTTCAGCATCTCAACTATTGATATTATGTTTATTTTGTTATAATATTTTATTTTCTGCTTAACATTATAAATTGTCTCGAAATTCCACATTTATAACAAAGAAATCGTTCAAGCACTAGATAATTCAAGCGATACGACACGACAGCGTCGAAATATTGTCCTCGGTGATTAAATTCTGTCGACACACGAGTATCGACACAATGGTGGTGATTCTATCAAGTCACACACACTAAACTTGAATCGCAGTCTTTTTCTTGCATACCTATTGGAACCGAAAAGGACGCGAGATCTACTTTTGAATGATGATATTTGAAATGAGAGCGCAGCAGCTGTCAAATTAGGTGTAATTTTAAATTCAGAACACATCAGTCAGATTCCGCTTTCGTCAGAAGCAAATAAGTCACAATATTTTTACTAAATTAAAGCGATCGGCGCGTTAAATCCATGTTTTACATCTCTAAAACTAAATTGACTCCTGAACTTTTTTTTTCATGAATGCGTTAAAGGTTTTTTTTTTTCAATCTAATTTAGATCTTTACTTATTTCTATTTTTTTTTGGCGTACAGATTGCCAATAAAAAATAGGGGTGCCACCTCCTTTTAGTGTTGCCATTTTACGTCATACTATCATGCACTAACTTACGGATATTTCTAAGAATTAAGATTGATTCCTATTCTTTTTTTTTTTCAAATCGTAATAAGAAGAATCAGCTCCGTTGTCGCGCGGTAGTTCGCGATATTACGGGATTGCGCGATCGGCTGTGACGTTATTACATCCCGGAGTGATTACATAATAATTTCTTTTCAAAGGATAATGGGTAATTTTGTTTGGGCCCCGTACCCAAAAAAAAATACTGCAGCATTATGAGATATGTCGGGTTTTGTAGCTCTAATGGAGTAGTTTGATTAACCCAAGACAGAATGTCTGAATTCAATTGGAGAAAGAAGATATATTCATTAGAAAAACTGAATTTTCATTGTTATTTGTTAATTTTTCCATGAATTCTTAATGCGCATTGATTTAAATCAGGGTGTGTTTTAGAAATAAGGATTGTAGTTGAGATCAATGATATTTAAAGTACTCTATACGGGCAAATAATACCGACATATTTCATAATGCTACAATTAACTTTGTGTCTGGGTACGCTCTTACACATTCTCCTTATTGAGAGCGAACTCGAACCAAATTCTTTTACGCACTTCCTTTTATAAGCATGTTTAATATTAGGCTGGTAGAGAAAAATAAATAAACTCAAGGTGACTCTTTAATAAACAGCATAAAAATATGTTTTTTGTGTATTAATTATTTTACTTTAACACCAGGCCCGATTTGGGCGCCAAAATAAACGCTTACTTCCTGCAGACCGCCATAAATTAATTATTATGTGAATCAGATTCGTTAACCACATGAGAAAATATTGACAGTGTTTAACAAAGATTGTTTAATATTTTAAAAGGGGTCATTTAGTTTCATCTAATCAGAAACTTAGTAACTTCATTAAGAATTTGACGTCGAAAAATGATTTGTAAAATCTTATTTCGAAAAAAAAAACCTTTATTTTTTTACATTTCCCTGCACTTTGAACTAAGTATTAGGGGTGTGTAATATGATATAAATTTAGATAAACTAACGTTCAAGTGCTATAATTTTATATGATCTAAAAACATTTAGTATAACGATTCAAATGATATAATGTACCATTAATATAATTTTATTTAGTATAATTTCACTTGGTATAACAGTTATTTCATATAATGTTCACATTAACTAATAATTATTTGTCATAACAGACAATTTATATAAAATTTAGAAGACATGAGAAACTTTTCGTATAATGCCTGATTTGTACTCAAAAGTAAACGACCGCAGATACTTTGTATTTTTTGACACATGCAAGCATCCAGGCATGCAAACGTGCGAACAAGCAAGCATGCAAGCAATCATGCAAGCAAGCATGCAAGCAAGCAAGCAAGAAAGCACGCAAGCAAGAAAGCACGCAAGCAAGCAAGCAAGCAAGCAAGCAAGCATGCAAGAATGCATGCAGGGATGCATACATGTCAACCTAACCCGAAGGGTATGGCGGAATCGAGTGGGCTCGCTACGCTCGCCTCACTCGTTTTCGCCATACCCTTCAAACCTAACCTATCCAAGTCGGTGTGCCCCGGATTTCCGTGCTCGCTACGCTCGCACCCGCCCTGAATTACGGTGCCCTAATTTAAATTGTACTTTAATAAAATAATTATGTTTTTTTTTCAAAAAAAATGATCTGGCATTTTATATCATATGATCATTATATCTTATGATTATTAGTTGAAATAAAGGTTATGTGACACGAATGTTATATGAAATGAGTGTTATACTAAATGTTTTTATAAAAACTGAACTTTATACCAAATGAACTTTATATGAATTAAAATTATAGCTTATAAACGTTATCCCAAATGAATGTTATATGAAAATAACGTTATGTCTTTTGAAATTATATTATCTGTTTTTATACGAAATGAACCGCACCCAAGTATTAGATACTGTTTGATTGATTAATAAAAAAATAGATTACTACCACATTCTGAACTTTATACAGCACTTAGAATGTTCACCCTTGCAATACACAATACAAAACAATACACTATACTTTATTGACACCAAAATACACAGTCTACAACAAAATAATACAAAAACACATAAAAGGCCTTTTTTCTAACGTAGCATCTCTACCAGGCAACCTTAGGGTAGAAATATAGCGCCCTTGATATATGAATGCCGTTAGGTAAATAGAATCTTCTAAGCTAACGATGATTAAGATTACCCTATATTCGTATTTTTTACGCAATCGCCTACTAATTACGCTAAGAGAAATCATTTCGATCACAACTTTTTGCCATCTAGTCCCAATTCGGGCGCCAACATTACTAAACGGGCGACAAAAAAATTGAAAGAAAGAAATTAAGATATACTAACGTATTTTCCTATGATTTATGTGACAAAAACATCGCATAAACGTCATCAAAGCATCCGAAGCAGGTGTTTAGTTTGATACGATGTGATATTTATACTCGACACGGGCCGGGGCAGTCGTAAAATGCGACTGTTGTTTTCCCGCCGAAAACGTGCTGTAAAATCTTCAAGGCCAAACTAACATTGAGAATCTATAGGATACGACAGATTACGCATCTTTCTACTTTTAGTGCCTGATTTCAAAACCATTGCCGCGTTTGAGTCAGATTTGAGACGGTAAATGTTTACTACAAAGCAATGAACGACATTTATTCGATATAACAGAAAGTATTCGGAGCAAATTACTAGGAGACAAGGAAGTATAAAGAGTACCTAGTATCAGTTAAAATATATGCAAGAGCAATTAAATAGTCAGCCTTGGTTTGAGCTAAGCTTTTTATAGCCTGCCGTCTGCCGTCAATAAGTGTTCTTTAATTAATTAGATTAATGAATGTGGATGAAGCGAAAGAAATATGTCTAAAATTTAGACATAGTATACATACACACACAAAATTTAGACTCTAAATGATAGCAAGTGGAAGGAAGAGGTCTCTGCCTACCCCTCCGGTAAAGAGGCGTGACTTTATGTAAGTATGATTCATACTTACATAAATTATTTGGTATTGATATGAATTAAGAAAGTAATCTTGCATAATTACTAGGAGACAGGGAGGTATATTTGGTTTTGACTAATACTCTTCTGCAAGAGGTATGAAAGGTAATTAGCATTAATTTAGTTAAGTGTTATTAAGACAGAGGTACCAGGAAACAAGGAATTATGAAGAGCACTTTATGCCAGAGTTTCTTTTTTTTTGTATAGCACTAGCTAATCTTTGTGCCAGTGTCAAATAGAGTTTTTCTAAAGAGCATCAAATAAACATTTTAAATTAGAACGCGGAAGTAATTCAAATTAACCAGCATTGCATACTTAAAAGGAAGACAAACTATACCACGAGATATTTTCATCAGCCAAAAGAGTAATTGAAAATCCACAATATAATGATTAATCCTTTATAAGGCAAAACAACTTTATAAAATTCATTCGTTTTCGACTTTATGTTGACGGTATACGGTTAAAAATAAAAAGGCAATATAGTGGCCACTGCCTTGTAATGGTTAGACTAAAATAACTGTAGTCTACAGACAAGACAGTGTTTCCATTGATTTCTAGAACAACAGTTCCATTTCCTTGCATAAATTGGAAAGCTTACACGAGCTGAAGTTTTCCTTAGTCTGTTCGCTAGTGTTGGGCGAGTAACTATCGACAGATGACCTTGAACACCGTGTAAACTTACTATACACGTGTGACGATAATATGTCGATAAATATTTAGGTGTTTCAACATTATAGTGCTTGCAACAGCGTCGACTGATGCGCTAAACTACAAATTAAATAAGTGTATGTAAGCAGACTGTTAAAAAGCCGCGGTTTTACTATACAGGGCGTCCCACGGCTATGCCACATGGAGGGAAAGTACCTTAAATATTGTAGGTAGAACATTTTACTGAAAGAAGACATTATTTTATTTTTAAAAACTATCAAAACTGCATTCATAAATTTTTTTATAATTACATGGTTGAACCGGGAATCGAACCCGCTATACGAGAAAAAAAAATATCCTGTAGTTTTATCATACCAATCAAAAGGCTTCATCATAAGGGTTATTTTTTGCTTAATAACATAGTGTCAGAAATAAAAGGAAGACTAACACTCGGTTGCAGAAAGCTCTCCATTATCTTTCCATTAGTTAATGCTTCATTAAAGCTAATGAAGTCATTATTTTAATTATCGTTGCACAAAACGATATTCCTCATATTTAACGGTTCATTAAATTATAATCAACAGTTAAAAAATATTGCAAGCTTTAAAAACATTCTTTGAAAATGAGTGAACGAATGCGTTTCGTTTTCGTAAATTTGTAAAAATTTAAAGAAAATTCAAAGATCGATACGCGTTTAAAAATAAACAAACTGTCATTGACTGACGGACGGCAAAACATAAATATTGAATTGAATTGCTTTACAAAAAAATATTTTTCAATTTTAGTTTCAAAATTTGCACTTTTATGTTGTGATACAAGAATATTATAGAAGACAAAAGAACTGGGGACATGTTTTTAGTTAAAAAAAAAGAAACCTGGCCCAAAACTTGTAATAAATACAACAGCTGCGCTACGTCTGGGTGCCGAAATGTTGACCAGCTAAAAACATCAATTGGAAATTAAAAGCACGCAAGAATGCGGCACAGATCAATATGAGTACTAATGGTGTATGTAAAGAAGATACATTTTTCATGGTTATGTTATGATTAAAGTTTTTACTGGAGTATTTGTATGGAGTTTCCTTGCGTGATCGAATCAGGAATGATATCTGCAGGCGAACCAGACTCACCGACATAGCCCGAAGAATCGCTAAACTACTGACAATGATATAAAAATAATATGTATAATTAAAGACCAAATTGAACCTTTGGAAAACCCCTAACAGTGGGGCAGCTTACTTTAATGGTAAATATTTTGCAATTCTATAACCTCGTTTTGGTTTCACCTGCCTTTAAGTTTATGTGTTTATTTACATAAGTTAGAGCCAAGTGCGATGATAATATTTTTTTTATTAATTGCATTGTTTCTATGTTTCAGATAATCAAATGAAAATAATCATAATCAATTTAAAAAAGAGAATGAATTAACGCAAGAGCTTCTACATCAAAAACAACAACACACCATATAATTAAACTAAAATTGAAAAATATACCACAGAATAATAATAATAATTGAAAAACAGATGCAGTTGTTTAATTTTTTACCTTTGAAATCCTCTTTACAATAAAAGTAGAGTTAGGAAAATATTGAATTCACAATAGCTGTTCTTATAGATAGACGAATCCTTACCCTGCAGAGGTACCACTACAAAAAAAATCCATAGCGTTCTTATAGATAGACGAATCCTTACCTTGCAGAGGTACCACTACAAAAAAAATCCATAGCAGGTGCTTTATTTAATATTCTTCCCATCATATTTATTTATTTAACCAGTAATATGTAGTAATTAAACACAACTTTTGGCAAATAACGAATATTGCAAATAAAAACAGATATTTAATGGGTGGTTGGGGACCTATTAAAATTTGACATTCATTAAATTAATTTTAATGTCTCATTAGACCTAACTAAGTTCTGTGCAACGTAAATTATGTTTAATGACGGTTTTTGAAGTTTCTTTAGTTATTTTTTAATGCCCAGTTAAAAGTACAGTTAAATTTGTTTTGTGCAATGACTTAATGAAAATGTTAGGCTTTAATGCTCCTTTAAAATTTAATGACCTTCTCTGCAACCGAGTGTATGTATTTTAACGTTTTTAATACAAAATTTATCAATTTTATCAAATGCTCAAAATGACCGGTTGAATACAAATCACACTCTTTATTTCACTCCCTGTCGATTTTTTAACTTGTTGTGGTGGATATTTAGAATAATACGTCTAAGTTCTGTTTGTAGCTCGTCGACACTTTCGTACCAGTCCTTGTAAACTTTTTTTTTACATAATCCCATTAAAAAAAATCTAACGGGGCTAGATCTGGCGATCTCGGCCGGCCACATCAAATGTTAAAATTCATAGTCTTCCTTTTATTTCTGACTCTATGTTATTTAGCATAAAATAATCCTTATGATGAAGCCTTTCGATTGGTATGATAAAACTACAGGGTGATTTTTTTTTCTCGTGTAGCGGGTTTGATTCCCGGTTCAACCATGTAATTATTACAAAATGTATGAATGCAGTTTTGATAGTTTTTAGAAATAAAATAATGTCTTCTTTCAGTAAAATGTTCTACCTACAATATTTAAGGTACTTTCCCTCCATGTGGCATAGCCGTGGGACGCCCTGTATATATAATTAAAGATTATAAATTAATGTCTATACTATGGCATGGACTATCTACGGTATTAAACGTATAATAAAATTTGGTATAAATATACGTTTATAAAAATGTTAAAACTTGCGTTGTCCGCCTTTTGGAACAAAACACATACATACGGTATGTAACAAATCTTTGTTCGGGGTAGAAGAGCAAGTCTCTGTAAACGCAAATAATTTATATTTCATGAATCAAAGTAGATTTACAAACAATATCAGAAATTTTTTAACGATCTATATAATTTATTATGAATCCACTTTTTCACTCACTGTATCTATTATCTATCCGCTAGGCTAACAATCGACAATAGTCTATCGATATTACCCTAATCGTCGGACAACGCTAGTGATCGCTGACGCGTCGAGATAGGAATATTCTCGATTGAATGCTAACATGCGCTTCCGTCGCCGTCGAACAAATCAATGCTCTATAACTATTGGGTCAAGGTTCAATAAATACGTTGAAGAGTTTAAAATACTTTTATCTTTAGAAACCGAAAGATTTAAGAGATAATTTGTATTATTTACTAGCTGTCGGCCCGAGGCTTAACCACGTAGGTTCCAGATTGCCCGTGTAAAAAGTAATCTTTATTATAACATTAAATTAATCAAAGTAATAATTATGTGTGCCGAAATTTATGGTAATTCGTCCGACCGAATGTTTTTGCTTACCTGAATAGCCATCATCCAAACTTTCACATTTCAATGTGTTACCATAGTGGGACAGTTCAGGCTAGGAAAAATACACGATAGCTTAGAGTACATTATAAATAAAAAAAATTGAGGCATAACAAATAGGCAAATAACACTAAACTAACGTTAAAATTGTATCTTATTTTACATAGAATGTTTATTGGTCGATTTGTCGTTTGTAAATTTCTGGCAACACCGAGATTTTTAACTGCGCGGTGGTATTCGCCCACACGATAAAAGATACCTTTACTAGATAATACTTTATGTTGGACAACAACAAAACATTTCTACGAACAACCAAATACTAGTTTCATAAAAACAATTACAATTTCATATACATTGCGCGGTAAGTTAGAATCAAACGTGAACTGTTAGATTTTAATCGTACTAGGGAAGCAATGTACATCGAAAAGTATTTATGGTTTGGATGGTGTGTAGTGAAATACGCTTCAGGTATTTATCTGATGCCGGTTGGAGGTCAAAAGCGTCCTTGGACAGACGAGGGACGAGTGACCTTAACTTTGCGAGGATATTTGTCGAGTATAGGACCCTGATAGCGCGAGCGGTGGTACCGTAGTGGTTTTACTTTTTGCTTTCAATTCTGGAGGTTCCAGTTTGTTCCCGATTTCCTAACATACTGAGATATAATGTTGATATACGGAAGCAACGGCCAATCCGTTTCGCAGCAAAATGCCAGAAACGCATTTGGCCAATAAACGCATTGTACCTGATTCGCATTTTACCAAATACGCTGAAAGCCAAATACGCGATGTACCAATACACTTAATACGCAAGATACCAGAAACGCATATGACCAAAATAACGTTTAACCAAAAACGCAGAGAGCCAAATACGCGATGTACCAATACACTTAATACGCAAATTACCAGCAACGCATAAGACCAAAATTACATTTCACCAAATTACAAAGATACGCATTATTATTATTCATTATTGTTCGCTGAGTGTCGATTCGTCTGAGCTCGAGTGTCTCGACATATTTATTATTTTTTCTCTTTGGTCTCGACGTCGAGTCGCATTGCACAGAGCGTGTTTTACATAGACTCGCCCCAAATCGTGTACAGTCGGAAAAAACCTTCTATCCGCGTGGTCTAGATAGGTACCGGAGAAAAAAAAAGTTAGACTACTAGTGTGTAAGGACAAAATGATAGGTCTCGAGATCTTCATTTCAGATGACAGCTGTCAAACTTCAAACGGTTATATCTCGGAAATTGTTAGTCCAAGACTACTGGTGTATAGGGACAAATGATAGGTCTCGACGAGATCTTCATTTCGGATGACAGGTGTCAAACTTCAAACGGTCATATCACGGAAATTATTAGTCCAAGACTACTGGTGTGTAGGGACAAATGATAGGTCTCGACGAGATCTTCATTTCGGATGACAGGTGTCAAACTTCAAACGGTCATATCACGGAAATTATTAGTCCAAGACTACTGGTGTGTAGGGACAAATGATAGGTCTCGACGAGATCTTCATTTCGGATGACAGGTGTCAAACTTCAAACGGTCATATCACGGAAATTATTAGTCCAAGACTACTGGTGTGTAGGGACAAATGATAGGTCTCGACGAGATCTTCATTTCGGATGACAGGTGTCAAACTTCAAACGGTCATATCACGGAAATTATTAGTCCAAGACTACTGGTGTGTAGGGACAAATGATAGGTCTCGACGAGATCTTCATTTCGGATGACAGGTGTCAAACTTCAAACGGTCATATCTCGGAAATTATTAGTCCTAGACTACTGGCGTTTGTTTCTGTCAAGTAATATGTCAGACCACTCTTTAAAAATCGTCCCGAGAGCAGAAATAAAGGCCATAAACAAGTGAAACTGACCAAAATTAATAAAGATATTGTCATAAGCATGTCATTTAGTTGAATGAATTTGCAAGGCATGCTTGGCAATGTTCAGATTATAATATAGACGTGACAAATAAATCAAAATATTTGTATGCAAAATTATTTTATAATTTTATTTATGCATACATCCATATTTTATTGATTTTATTTTCGATTAAGACAGTCTTCTAACAGATTATTTGTATTGCTGCTTTTAAAGGTATCGAAATACGTAAATGACCAAATATTTTGGTTATGGCATTTTGCGTATATGGCCATTTGCTGATTTGGTATTTCACGTATATAAAAATATAAAAACGCAAATGGCCAAAAGATAGTGTTTTGGCCAAATGCGTTTCTGGCACTTTGCTGTATTGGTATTTCACGTATAAAAATAAATAAAAACGCAAATGGCCAAAAATAGGTGTTTTGGCCAAATGCGTTTCTGGCACTTTGCTGTATTGGTATTTCACGTATAAAAATAAATAAAAACGCAAATGGCCAAAAATAGGTGTTTTGGCCAAATGCGTTTCTGGCATTTTGCTGCGAAACGAGCCAATCTTGAATTGAATTCTTGCTATGAACTTTAATTTGATTTTAATTTTCATACGAAAAAAAATGCATTAACCAATTTCGTGTTCTCTCATTTTTTTTATTACAATAAAGTTGTTATATAACTAGCTTTAGCTTTTGCTCCTCTTTATAATATTATTATAGTGTAGATAATGCATTATTGGACAGAAAATTCCGAGAGCCAAAATTTAAAATCACAACAGTTTTGCTACACGAAATAAGCTTGTCATAAATCGGCTAGTTTTTTCGTAGTCAACCGTAGCTGATCTAGCTACGTAAGTGCTACGGCGGCGTAGCAAAATAAGGTGGCGACCTCCGTCCTACTATCGTTCGTTGGCTATTTATAGAATTTCTGTGTAAATCTTTATTCAAGTATTTTTTATTTACGTAACCCTTGGCACGTGTATCTACTTAAGATAAACACGGGTAGGGATTTTATCAAAATTGCCAAAGAAGAAAAGGAAAAAAGAAATCCAATAGGCTCTTAAAGGTTGATACAAAAGTGTAGAAAGCCTCTTACTGTCAAATGAAACTATTTAATTAACAATCGAATCCTATTCAGAGATTAAATGTCTACGAAACTACTATATAGTATATGAAACTACTTCTTTATAGCTTAGACTTGTATATTTGAGACGAGACCCGGTCTTGATTTCAGCAAGGCTTCTTAAAACGTCTGATATGACGTCATTAAGTGTTTTAAAAAAAACCTATGATGAATAAACAAGTTTTTGACTTGTGTTTTAAGTGTTGGGAAGGGGCAGAAATCTTTTAACTTAAGCAAAGTCTATACTTTAATAAAACTAAAGCATCGGCGTGTCTGTATATTGATTTGTTTTTCAAAAGTGATTGTAGGTGTTAAAGGGTGTGTAGCTGAACACAAAAATACCAGTTTTGGAAAAATGTCCGTCTGTCTGTCTGTTTGTACACGCTAATCTCTGGAACTACTGGACGGATTTTAATGAAACTTCGCAATAATATAGCTTCTACATCAGAATAACACATAGGCTACTTTTTCCCACGGGAAAATACATTTTTCCCACTGGAAAACCTGTTAACGCGGGAGCTGCGGGGCGGGAGGCTGGTTTAAGAATAAAGGTATTTATAGCGTTGTTTTAGAAGCAAATTGTCAACCTTTATACATATAAAATCCCCGCCAGCTATGCCAAGTACCTCCTACATTACTTAGCTCAGTATTGACGGGGCTGCCAATCACATCTTCCCACGTTCGATGGAGGCGTAATTGGTTCCGAACGGGTGAGGGTTGAACAACATTTTAAGGGGGGATAATGTTTAGGTTGGAACAAAACTTGGAGTCGAAGTTATTGTAGTTCTATAATGTAACAATAACAATAATATTGATTTATCTCCAATCCCCAACCAATTAATTATATCGCAGAATGTTTATCCCAAGTATCGAGGCATCATCTAAAAAAATGGCGTTGTTTCTATTATTTTTGTATGAAACACGATTAAATAAACTAACTTATTATTCAACAATGTTAGCCTAAAATATTAGCATTTACCGTGTATAAAACTATCAACTACAATCTTATCAAAAAGAGTAGAAATTAAAAAGGTGCAAATCTGTCAGTAGTGTCGTCCCTTTCCAAATAATAAATCGTGAAAATGAGAAGAAACTATAGTGTTGCTACTTTTTAATTTCTATTCTTTTTGGTCAGACTGTAACTGTTTTCAACTTTTTCCTTGGCAATGAGGTATTTTCCAGGTTAATCCGTTGCTTAGTTTTAGTGTGAAAGAAATGCAAACCAACACTCATTCGCATTCATAATATTAATAGATACTGAGTAGCTAGCTATACTATCGATAGTATCAATTATAAATTCTCCATTCGATACCTTTATTCGTGTTGACAGAGGCCCTAAGACAAATCGTCGTCGTTTGACATTTATTCCGGGTTATTTCCGGCTGTATCGCCCGGAGCAATAACTACGAGGAGCGGCGTGGGAGTCTATCGGATTAACAGCATTATTTGAGTTCCATTTTAATTTAAAACGATCACCGACATTCTAGAATTTTCTTTCCATAACAACGCGCTACGGTACTAGCGCCTATTTTGAAACGAATTAACGTAATTATATTGTTTCAATAAGTAATATTATTTAATACTGCGCTCTCTCGCTATATTCCTGTGCTCTTTCAGAGCGTCACTACCGTCTTTACAATATTATTGTTAAGATCTTAGTACCAGTTGTGACAATCAATAAATGATTTGAATTTGAACAAGAATTTTCTTTCTGTATCAACGTGCTAGGCCGTGGTCCGAGGTTGCCTTGAATAAATGGTGAACATTGATACATGGGTTTTGAAACACAACCAAAAAAAAAAGAAAAAAAGAAAAATGTTGCAAAAAAAACACCGATGGCCGTTGTCTTAGAGCCCTTTCACATAGGAGATTTTCCTAAGCGATTTCTTGCCGATGCGTGATTGATTGCATAAATAAATTGCGGCAATATCGCGATCTGGCAAAATATTGCAAAATCATTTAAGTGGGTCTTGTGCTTGAAAATATCCTCACCGGGATTTAAACTCGGCCTCGCCACACGTCCCACCACTACCCCACGCAGGTATTTAGCACTGTAAACAGTATTGTCAGCACCCCAGTGAAGTCTAGACAAGCGTTAGGGCTGACCCTTTACGCCTGACTACGTAAACAGGCAGCTGTGTCGATATGTATGTATGTGATCAATCCATCCATCCGTACTATGTATGTATGGGTGGAAGGATGGATTGTGCAGGGTGTTAGTTTTTTAAACCATCATGGTAAATATTAAT
This sequence comes from Teleiodes luculella, assembly GCA_948473455.1. Classification (NCBI taxonomy): domain Eukaryota; kingdom Metazoa; phylum Arthropoda; class Insecta; order Lepidoptera; family Gelechiidae; genus Teleiodes; species Teleiodes luculella. The sequence continues at coordinate 696,823 of OX419607.1, forward strand.
TAAATTTACAGTCGTATGTTATCCATCAATAAATTAAATCAAAAAATTTAAAGCCCCCGCCACAGAAGAAAATAATAAAGGACGCACGCTAGACCGACAAATCGGTAGACGCCGATCGATTTTGCGACGCCGATAGATCGGTAACGCAAAATCAAATGCCATCAAATTCACTCACAAATTCTAAATTTAAACAGATAAATAATCTTATTTGAGTCAAATAACCAAAACAACTTGAAGCTAGGTGAGCAAGCGCAATCGATACAATACACAGGTTCCCCCATACTCCGTGCACACGATGACACGGCGGGGGACGGCTCAGATGTGACATGTTACTTCCTACTCGATCCACCTCGATTCACACCATGCGACCGACATACACACACACAGGTAAAATCATCAGCGCAATACATAGACTAAGCAAGAAATGTGAATTAAGATTTTCAGAAGCGTGTCGTGAAATATGTTGCAAACGATTAAAAAAGATATCTAGTCATTTGTATTGCTATAGGTCTTTTGACCTAAATACAAAGTCACTTCGGAAATTCGGAACACAACATTTGAAAAATAGTTTCGTGCATGGTTTGCGCATACAGCAACATAACCTAACACGTGAAAATTTTGCGGGTTTTAGTACGTATACAATCTTTTCGGATTCGAAAAGCATATGAGTTGCTGATTACAGGGATATGCAATTATGCATGCATAACTCAATACCGACCATAAGGTCCCTTTGCACGTGGAACGTCACATATATTTGAAATCTATTTCATTTGATACCCCATATGGTCCGTACATTTTTAATTTTATGCAAAAGGAGTCAAATCTCCAGCGATTTGCGGATTCAGCGATGTCCAAAACGCCGGAAAAGAATATCTTAGCTAGAAACTTCTTATACGATTTTAAAAGTATTATAAAGTATATTTTTTAACTTGTTCTTTTTTAACACAATAACCGCACTAAGCATACTTGTATTGTGGCTAATAATTTTATAATCATTATAATTATCTTAACAGAGTCCTAGTCACACGCATTGCTTAATAGGTAAAAAATAAATAATATTTCATAGGTGACAAATGATCATTAAAACGGTTGAAAATCTACACCTGATTGGTGATCAGTTGATTACAAAGCATGTGCAGCGATTATGATTACCAATCAGGCGGTCGTCGGTTTAAATGCGCACCTTGACCAACTCGCGTTTTGGCCGCCCGCCAAACAATCTGACGAAACGAGAACTGCACTAAATGCATTATTGAGCTCCGATCAACATTGCTTTCGGTTGGCTATTTGTTCGGTGATTGGGTACGAGTACAATTTGTACCTGCGGTTGAAAAGAAACAGGCTAACTTGTATACGCTTAACGTTTTAGAAAGAAAAATTATTTTTTTTACATGTTTAGTCACTTTTTTTCTTTACTGGCTATTATTTTCACATGCAACAATATGAAAGTACTTCCATTTTCACTGTCACTTCGCCTGAAAACACGACCAAGGTGAATGATAATTTTCACTAGTTTAACGTGTTGATTGAAGCAAAAAAAAATTACACCTAAAACACATTTTTTTAAAATAACCCAGTTACTACGCTACATACCGACGACGCCTAATTAACGCATGTCATAATTCATTTTCCGATTCATCATTATGTCGATCCATATCGAAATTAATAAAACGAAAGTAAGTTCATCCGTCACGTTGACCCTTTAAGGTTGGGAGAGTCCCTGCCATGACCTTTATCGAGGTCAGAATTACCCTTCGGTTCCCATTCGCCATTCCGAAAAGTTTTACAAAGTCTATTTCGCCAGGATCATTATCTGTCGATATTATCTCGCTATGCCACAGAATACATAATTCGTACTATGTTGATATGAATGAAGAAAAATAGAAAGAGACTAGAGACTTTTGAGATGTAGTGTTGAAGAAGGATGGACCTTGAACCCCATACGACAAGCAAACAAGAAGGATACGAGAAAATTTTGTTGTACGGAAAGTCAAACACGGAAATTCTAGAAATAAGAGAATAAAGAATAATGTTAGAACAATATCACCAAACCTTCATATTAATTTGTCTTTTGAAATTACTAACATAGTTTATCTGAAAATAAACTATTTTTATTTTTATTTTATTTTATTTAATAGAAAGTAGGTAAGTAAAATTTTCAGGACGACAACTTTAAAAAAAGCATCTTAAAAAGGATGATCGAAAGAAGGAGAAAAAAAAGGAAGGCAGAAAAACTTAAGAGAAGGTTCTCGTATCAGAATGTCAAGTGGCCAGAGAGAAGTGAAAGTTACTCCGCAAGAAAGTGTAATTAAAGCAAAGTACCAGGAGATAAGGAAGTAGGAAGAGAACCTTCAGCGTTGACGTTCTAATTTCAACAGTGAGGCATTATTCGACAGCGGTAATGTCGTATCGTAATTTTTTTTTTTTTTATTAATATCCACCAAGCATATCAGAATCAAAATTCCTGTCAACAATATCTCTAACTCCGATCCCGGCATCAAATACACATCGACACATCGAGTGTATTTTTTTGTAGTTAACCTAATTCGTTTCCCACTGCTGGAAAAAGCCACCTTTTCGTTACGCCATGTAAGAGCGTTTGTGCGGCAATCGTTTTCGTAGGCGTCTAACTCGTCACGCATTTTCCGCTTTGACTTTCGTGGCCAGTTTTGTGTCCTGTACTGGTACTTTCTTTATTTACAACATTTTGTAACAATAATTCGAATAAAGAATGTCAAGTGAATTTGTTTAGTGGTTTTAAAATCGCAGCAGCATTGACGCGGGCGCAAGCGCCACGCACTGGCCGCGCGCCAGAACTTTTCAACTCAACAACTGGTCAAGGTGACGTGTCTTCTTCCGCGGTTACGTAACAAAATAAAACAATACTGGAATAGATTATGATTATGATAAGAATTTAAAGAAATTCTACCACACTTTCAAAATACTACCTAATAGTTTCAAAACAGCCTGTCCTACAGTCTTTTGGGACCACTTAACATTCGCTACGGGCTCTCTGAACTAAATAAATAATGAAAGCCCCGATCAGATTCATCATCATTATCATTTCAACAGGATAACATCCTCTACTCGACAAAGATTTCCTCCATGAGTCAACCAACCCCCAAATTCATCTCGTCACCAATATCCAAATTGCTGGACTCTTCAGCAAACATTAACAATGATTTATATTACACAATGTTATTAAAATGTGTGCGTGAGTCAGAGGGTTCCCTCAGTTGCTCGGGACATTTGGCTCTGGTCCAGCCGATGACATACACTTGGCATTGACAAACCATTTGTAATCCGGTGATTCGTGCCACCTTAATGATGATTGGTGGGCGATGTTTTACAAATTTCGGGGCTTTTCTATGTTTTGTAAATAATTTTAAAAGAATTTGGGAAAAATTTTGCTTGGCTACCGGGGGAGAAAACTGTATTTATACATCTTGGCATCTTACGCGACAAGTGATAAATTATCTCAGAAAAAGACGTCTAATGCTGAACGATTGACAAACATTCTCCTTAATAGCTACAATGATGAAAATGTTATCAACAAGAACACACTTGTTTTAAGTACTGTGTAAAGAGTTAAACTTTACTAAGGAAGCTAAGGCATAGGTAATTGAACGTCGTACTGATTGCCCTGCAAAACGGGAACACAACCTAACCCACCTCAAAATGATGATGATGATAATACTAATAAGGTTGAAGTAATGGGGTTGTTAATATCTAGAAGTTGCTATCGGAATACGTTTCTGAATAGTATTTATACTTTATAAACTCTTTCCCGGGCCAGTAACTCAGTATCTTCGGTAGCAGTTCGTTACATTTTTGGGAGGACCTTTAGTTAGGCCGTTCGTTCATTGATATATCAATGAATAAATTTAATAGTGCAATGAATACAGCTGCGGTCCAACGTTTAATAGGTCAGCAAGGTAACACTGACACAGTTTATGAGCCACAGAAATATGGGAATGCTCAGAGGAACAAAGACTGGGACATGTCACCGGATGGAGTCGAGCCAAACGACTTGGGGGGAAGCCTGTGACTCAGACAACCATTATACAAATACTCACATCGCTTTTCACTATTCATATGAGCCCACAATGAGTCCTGAAAGAAGAATGTCCGGACGGAATAGCTACTGTGGAGAGCCTATTTAGTTTTGTTGTCTACTAATGTCTACATTTTCGTATGTGTTCCGTCACAGTGAATCAATGTGTTTTGTTCTTTATTATGTCTCTGACATCACCACAGATCGAATAGACAATTGAGATCTTTTCTGTAACCTGTATAAATCTGTCAGTCGAAATTTTATTTTTTCTTCATGTATTTATTTCTTTCTCTACTGTTCTCTCCTGAAAGCTCATTTCATTACGTAAGGTTTGTTTCAGGGTTAAATCACTATGAGTAAATCTACTCAAGGGCTGTTCACGAGAGTTATTGTCTATCTTGTCGTTATTTGTGTCTTTCTTTTGTTTTGATTGTGTACCTACTTTTAATAAATGTTCTATCTTACTATTTACTTCTTTTCAGTTTAGTAAATAATCAATTATAGATTTCTTTCTCTTTTCCAAGTACTCTTCACGACTATATATGCGGCGGGATCAGAAACTCGCAACAAAAATCTTTTACCGACAAAACTACTCGAATTGGAAGAAAAGGGACTAATTTGTCAGGCATCCAGTTCCCATCCATCTTCATAATGCACGTCGGGGATTCCGGGAGTTTCTGACCTTGACCATCCACTAAAAAAGCTTTTATGTGATGTGATGTGACATACATTTGATATAACAGCTGATTGACGCATGCAAATTGCTTGAGTGCGTTACTAGGAAAACATATTTCTAAATGGAATCGTATATTTGACGGCTCTGTACGTACGTAGCCTAGTTGGTAGTGCCCCTGCCTTCGAAGGATGGGGTTGCGGGTTCGAATCTGCCCAGGACAAATATTCGTATGAAGAGCACTTGTATGGTTTGCTTATGTCTGTTTATATGAGTTTGTATTTAGCAAGCAATTTATTTTTTATATTAGCTGGAAAATCTCGAGACACAGACAGCAAGCAAGCATTAGTAGTACTTCTGTTTGAGGATTTCTAGAAAGGTCATCTAAGTTATGGAGAGTTTTGTAAGGTCAACAATTGACCCTAAAATTATTTGCCAGAGTTATTGATTAATTGATTATTGAGCCGCTTTAAGCCCACTGGGGTCACGTTACTATTCAATCCTTACTAAAATGTATAAGTTCAAAACTAATTATATCTAAAGAAAATACCAATAAAGACAGACGACGTCGTCTTTGTTACGCTTTTATTGTCAAACGGCTAGGCGTGGTAGATGGCATTACGGAAAAGGAAATAGGCTACTTTTTACAACAATATATGCGAAAAGCTACCCATAAAAATGCCTATACGTAACAGTTTTTAAAACACGATTTATATTCTCAAAGCTATAAAATTACAGCCAAACCCGCGGCCATGAAGAAACACATTACAGACCTAATCGAATACAAAAACTCGTGAATAATATATGTACAGTTAACAGCACGTCAAGCGAAAAAGGTACACTACGAACAGTTTTCTGGAATAAATTATACCTTAGCAATAAGTCCGCCAATTTGTATACGATATTTCACTTGTGTGCAATAAGATACTACTATAAAATTAGCTTTTCACACCACGGCCACACCGATTTCAATAATTATTTTTTCTCATAGGAAATAATGTATTTCCCGAAGTAAAAAGTACCCTGTATCCAATTTTGTGAAACCATCTATCACCCTGTAATTTTTTAAGGCATTCTGTCCAGTCGTTTAGACATGATAGTGTAATCAACAGACAAACCAATCTAATTTTTTTAAATATTAGTATGGTTTCTATACGAAATTAGCTCTTTATTACATGCACAATAAAGGCGTTCTCAAGTTCAAAATGATCACGCTTGGTTTGGTGCAGATTGTACTAGTAACAGGTGCGGTGTGCGTGCCTCTGTCAGTACGTTTATTGACTTCACTTCTGAGGTTGAACTTATGAAGCCCTGGGGACAAAACCGCTTCGTACAAGATTAATTTAAATACAGAACCCAAATCAAAATAGGTACCTAAATGTACTTCAGTATTAATGCAATGGGAACTTTATAAAAGTATGTGCGGTGCGCGTACCTTTTAATTATCTTTTTTTAGTGTTTTTTTTATTTTTGTTATATTGCATATTTTCTCTGTGAGTCTGTGTTTTTAACCCCCGACGAAATAGAGGGGTCTTATAAGTTTGACGTGTCTGTCTGTCTGTGGCATCGTAGCTCCTAAACGGATGCGCCGATTTTGATCTAGTTTTTTTTGTTTGCAAGGTGTTACAATCGAGAGTGTTCTTAGCTATGATCCAAGAAAATATCTTCAGCCATTTAGAAGATTATCAGCTATTTTCTAGTTGTTGAAAGGATAAAGTAACGGTTTCGTGTCGGGGTTATTAATTTTTTTAATTTTGTGTTATTAATTTATTTATGTATTTTCTGATTCTTTGCTCCTGTCTTATTGTGGTTTATAAATATACAAATAAAAAAATAAGCATAATCAATTAGTCCTTGAATTTGTGAACAGTTTATTCCAGCTATAGGTATTATGGGTAGTAAAGGAAATCTCAATAATAAATCTACGAAATATCTTTCCTTTTGTATTTTTTTTGTCGAATAAAACATGATATTACTAGCTGTCTGCCCGCGGCTACACCCGCGTTGTTTTTGGACTTTTCCGTAGTAATTTTTAACTATCTCACGAGACCTCTTTAATTTTCCGCGATTAAAAGTATCCAGAAGTTGACCGGAGATATAAGGTACCACCATGCAAAATTTCATTCAAATCGGTTCAACAGTTTCGGAGATTAACCTGTATAAACAGACAAACAAAGAAACAAAAAAATTGAAAAAAATCTGGATAATGTTCTATATCGCTTCTTACATCCCCCTGCCCTACTCGGTTTTTAAGGTTTTTTTTTCTATGAACATATTTTCGACCTCTACAGTTTTATTATACAGATTACGACACAATAATCACCCAAGTATGGATTAAAAGTTTAATTTAGGTGTTTATAAACCTGGTAAAAATCCTTTCCATACCCGTTTTACTCGTAAAGACAACTGACGGTCGCGCCTGGTATATTTGGCTCGCGCTAAAAAGTTTAAAAACCCCTCGACCCATTTGTCTACGGCATCCAATGCAGGCGTGTTCAACTGCCGACGCAATGCAGTCACCGATACCGCATCAACAAAAATGCACTTGTGCATATAAAGGGAAGCAGTATTGCCGACCTTACAATAGCTTTTACAATCGATTGAGAAACGCCAAAATCCTACAAATATATAAACGCGAAAATTTATGAGGATGGATGTATGGAAGGATGTTTGTTACTCTTTCAAGGGTTGCCTGGTAGAAATTGCTACCTTAGCAATAAGGGCGCCTTTTGGACACATGTGTTGCTTTAATTATGTTTGTTGTATTCTCTTGTGTGCAATAAAGTATATTCTATTCTCTTTCACGCAAAAACCCCTGAATGTCAATGAAACTTTACAATAATCTAGCTTATACATCATAATAACACATAGTCTACTTTTTACCGCGGGAAAATACCTCAAACAAAGGGGAAAATCGGGGCGGAAAGCTAGTCCGTTGATACATTGATAGTATTGCACCTCAATATTGTATAAATTATGATAAATGACGCAAGACCTCTAAATCTCGTGTGGTAACTCAGCCCATTAAACTGAACAATTTTTACTCTGAAAGTATTAGAAATCGTAATTTGTCTTTGATTTCACACAAATTGACTGAGCAATCTAATCAGTTCGTATGAAATTAACTAGGTAGGTATTTTTTTTTTATCAGAAAAAAAGTGAAACAGAACATTTATCAGTTTCATGGCTAAGTGAATTTTTAATTATTTTACTAAAACGCTACATCATCATCATCATCTCAGCCGAAAGATGTCCAAAACGCCAAAGGGTAAAACACTACATAATAATATTTAGTAAAATAATTGTTTTATAAATAGCTTATGTTGCTGTCGGTACTTTCGCCGGAGCGATCGGCGGTTGTGAAATGGACCTGGCCAGGAATAGAACCCGGAACCGCGCGGCACATCAGTACCGCCCTAGCCTAAATACTGCAAGACCAATCATACAACCATAACAGTATGTTTCGTATCACTGCCCTGTATGGTACAGCTGGCCAAGTTTAGTAATCACTAGCTGTCCGCCTACGGGTACGCCCGCGTTGTTTATTTTATTTTTTTATTTCCCGTGGTAAAAAGTATGTAAGATGTGGACCATGGGATATAACGTACCACACACCATGCAAAATATCATTTAAATCCAACTCATTATACCCTTTCATTTGATACCCCACACGGTTATTTTTTATAAAAAAATTTTTTTCGTCATGTATATGAGGTTTGAGGATGCTCGGCTAGAACGGAAACCTACCACGCTCGCTCGTGGCAACATGTACTTTTATATAGATAAAGGTCTCTAGAACACAAATCAATCGACAGTTGGCGGTAAGCAAATTTTTTAAACGAATCTCCTCTGAGAGTCCGCTCTATTAGAACGTACCGAGGCTTGAACCAGCGCGATCTCGCATGGAAGACAACGACCCTAGCCACTAAGCCACCGACGACACTCTTAGCTTCGTAGTAATGTAGTAGGACCGAACTGAAGGTCTAAATACGTTTAACAAATGTACTCACTCGTACATCAATTTGCCGCCTAATTACCAGGGCCGGAAGTAGGATGTGACACAACCGGGTTCACGACATGACATAACATGGGCCGGACTAACCGAGGAACATAAACTACGTCCGCAAACAGGGTTACCAGCAGCATTAGATACACATGTCTGGCTCTGGCAACATCGCTTGTTTTATTCCAAACTAGCTTTCATCGAATTGTCAGGCTAGAATGAAAAACAATACTAAAACACAGACAAAACTTATATAAAAATAGATTTACATCAGAAAGTATGTACGGCTGCAACATTCTACTATAATTTGCCTATTCCTTATTATAAAAAAAGTATTATAGTAATGTGATAATGTTTACGACTCTAACCCTAGCCTGTCCGAATGACCCAATAAATTGTTCCGTCCGGACGCCGCCGGTGCCGTACTCCAATTTAATATCGGCATTCGGCAATAGCCCTATATACTAAACATACTTACTTATACCAAAAAAACATAAATTACCCCACGTCAGAAGAGCCAGTATTAGAATCAATAGCTACTGCAGCAAAGCAAAGTGTGAAACATTGTGTTTGTCTGTCCGTTCCAATGTGAGGTGTTTAAGAGAATAGTTTTTGACTTTTTTTTGTCTTGAGGCAACATAAATGTGCCGCGAACCTAATTATTATGATTTTGATACGTACCTACAGAATAATAAAGGTTTATACAATTATAGATAAAAATATTTTAATTTTTACCTTAAGAAACTCTATGGCATTAAACACATCAGGTTAAATTTTTTAAATCCTACTTTTATTAATTATCCAGTGCGTTATAAAAAAGTAGAATTTAAGTCACTTTTTAAGACCTAAAGAAACGAGAAAATGCAAGGACTGCCCCATCCATATCTCTAAAATAACAAAAAGAAAACAATCTCAACCTTAACACACAAACCGCGTAAAAAAAAGTATCGCTGGTATGAAACAGTAGCCTCAAACATTATCAAAGGGACTGTTCACCGCGCCAGAACGCGAAGGCGCGAAATGTGACCCGGCCGATAGTGCTGCGAACATTCGGCCTTTTCCGAACATCCTTTTCTTTTTTATTGACCTATGCTTGAGCCGAAAAAGTACGACGGATCAAGCTTCACCGGACTGGCTTATCCGAACATCCGTCAGTACGCATTGATACCGATTCTAGTCATAACGCTTAACATTTTAAAGTCTATTTTTCATTCTTTTAAGAACAAAAACGGTTAGGCGATTTTCTATTTCGTTTTAAGGACGTCAAACATTGATAGAACGCGTTGATCGCACTTACGTTAGGGTGCTAACGAAAACATCCTACATAAAATTGCTCTTAATTTGACAGCTGTGCTCTTAGTTTCATTCATAATGAGGGATTTCCAAGATGGCATATAAGAAAAAAAAGGTTCTATTGACTCAAATAGATGGCGTGCATGTCGAGTAAAATGTCAAACGCGAGCTTGTCAAACCAATGAGGCAGAGAAAAAACTGGCAGCAACACTGTTGTTGTCAGTCACGTACTTTGTTGTGTTTTGAGTTCGTTTCGTGTTTTTGCGTGATAAGTTGCGTTTAAATTTTTTAACTAAATAGAAACCCTGCTGTAAAATATAGTTAAAAATGTAGGTATTTTTAGTTATTTAAAATCGAATACGTACAAAATATTCCTTCGGAACTATTCAGCACCGCACTAACCCAAGTAAAATAGGCGGTATTAGAGAAGATCCAAGGGATTATTACATGTACGTATGAATGTATATATGTACCTACTGTAAGGAATATGTATGACTCGATTCGGAACGAAACAAAAAACCAAAGGCTCTCGTTTACATCACAAATGAAGTCGGAGCGCTTTTATTTTTATCAGGCGGCGCGGCGGCGGCGGCAGCGCGAAGATAGGAAGGGTAGTGTTTATCTTTATATATGTCGAATTATTTACCCTATTGGTTCGACCGAGGGTGTTATATAATTAGTCATACACAGCAAATAAAAGTAAAACTTTGTATTATGGTTAACTCACACGTAACCCACCGCCGCTCATTCGTTCACATTGATTGTTGTGCGCTGCCCGCATCCAGCGGCTTCCCGCGACCCTCACCACATCGTCGGTCCACCTCGTGGGGGGCCTGCCCTGCCCACACTACGTCTTCCGGCGCACGGCCGCCATTCAAAAACCTTTCTGCCCCAACGGCCGTCCGTCTACGCGCAATGTGCCCAGCTCATTGACACCGATCATTATGGAGAAGGGAAAGGCCTTTGTCCAGCAGTGGACGTCTTTCGGCTGAGCTGATGATGATGATGATGATTTTTGTGAACCTTATTTCTTGTTATTACTGGTGTGCAATAAAATATTATTTTATTAAATTCTAAGGATGCAAAATCCGCGTTCTTGAACAAGAATGCGTTCTATTTGCGTCCTTCCGAGAATGTGTGCGCGCATATGCGCTGTCACCAAACGCCTAATAACTAATGTTACAAATGCGAAAGGAACTCTGTCTGTAAGCCGCTTCTCACAAGGAATACTGAATACTGAATTTAAATTATCGGGTAGGTCAGATTAGAACTGACAAGACATAATTTTATCGCTTCTACAATAGAGATCGAATCAAATCTAATCGAGTAGTTAGTTTGTTTGCCAAAGTTGATCATATCCATTAACAGAAAGAACATGTCCTTACGATATTACACCTTGAATGGACCTGATAGTGACCATAGAGCAAGACCCAGTTGATAACACCTCATCTATGTCCTACCGAGAGGATTGAGCCTACCCTAAAATCAGGGTGAATAGGCCTTAGTTGATCACGCTGGCCCAATGCGGGCAGTCAACTTCAAATACAACCTTTGAATTACTTCGCAGGTGTGTGTAGGTTTCCTTACGATGTTTTCCCTCACCGTAACAGCGTCAAATAAACGTGATGACTTTGAAAATCGAACACAGATTGGCAAGCCCATTAAACATTAAAAAAAGAAGAAACCGAAAGGCCGAAGGCTAGTTATGAGTAAATCAGTAGGCTTACTACGTAAGAAGCGACAAGCTCGAGAAGCTGTCAAACGCGACATATTGAAAGAACTAATATGGCTCTAATGTCACTATGTCGCGTTTGACAGCCTCTCGAGCTTGTCGCTTCTTACGCAGTAAACCTACAGGGGGTATAAAAGACTTGTCACCTTGACCTTGACCGAAGACTAGAAAACAGTACTGGAGTTGTTAGAGAGTGAAGCTGTAAATGATGAGTTAAAAGTTTTAATAGCTTCCTACTTCAATGGCTGCGCTTTTATCTCATTGTTTGTGAGAATCGAGAAGCATCTACTGAAACTAGATGACCATGCTTGAAGTTTGATTTCTTCAGCACCCTTCTTTTTCATTGTAAGTATTTGTAAGGTCATCAATTTACCTAAGTCGCAATGGTTTCTTTATCTTCATTTTTCTTGTAGAATTATTGAGTTGCCTTAGGTTTTTGAAATGGCTCGTGTAACGACTACATCCGTAGATAGTAGCCGGGACTAACTAATCCATTGGAATCATCTTTCTTTTCGGACAATCAGGTGATTTTGCCGGAAATGTCCTAACCCGGCTAGTCTCACAAGGTGTTATTTGTTCAAGAAGTAACCAAGAACCTTCGTTATGGTTATGAACGGCAAACGTTTTATCAAGTAGCTACGAAGGCTGTTATTATGTAAGTGGTAAGGACATGTTCAGCCAATGGCTTGGAGCAACTTTTACCGAAAAAAAAAGAAAAAACAAATTCTCCCTCCTATAAAATCCTACTTTTCCGACCTAGACAATAATTAATAACAATGAACTACATAATGTTATTTACATAATATGAACAATCAATTAGTCATACGAGTCCATTAAGGAAGTGTGGAGGGATGATTATGATGGATAGTAAGTAGGCGCGGATTTAACGGGGCGAGGCCAAGGGCGAAGCAGGGCTTGACTTGGGCGCTGTAAGGCTGCACAAACAGCGAGCAATTTTTTATTTTTTTATTTTATTATTTATTGCACACAAACATTTTACCAATATATATATTGACCGATTAGTATGGATTGATAAAAATATTGCACAGGGTTACCATACCATACCTCATGATTTGTCCTAACATACTCGTATTACCAGGAGTTTTAGGCTCTACTAATAATTGCAGCAGGCTTTCAAAAAAAGAATACTTTCAATATTATAGGAATTCATACATGCATTGCATAGTCCAAAGTCAAAGATATATTTTTAACAGGATATTTACATCACTAAGTTAAATCAGCTACACGTTCCTCTCTTGTGTGTTCAAAAATTGGCTATCTTCTGTGGAGAAGAACTCGCCGGAAGAAACTAAGCAGAGCCTTTTAAGGGAAGGAAAAAAAGATACGAAATTATCACTGCATAGTATAAAACAAAGTCGCTTTCTCTGTCCCTATGCCCCTATGTATGCTTAATGTATGTTTAAATCTTTAAAACTACGCAACGGATTTTGATGCGGTTTTTTTTTAATAGATAGAGTGATTCAAGAGGAAGGTTTATATGTATAACACATACATAATATACTTAAGGATAACCCACAATAACCACGTGCGGAGCCGGGGCGGGTCGCTAGTAATTCATATTTTTTACCTATAAGAGTATACGCTAGCAAGTTTCGTGGCCGCACCTTTCAGATTTCTTCAGTGAATGTTTTGGTACGCGCCTAGCGCACGCAGTGACGTCACGCGCAGCGCGTAAAATGTCTATTTACAAGAGGCGGTAGCAAACACGCCGCGTTTGTTGCTGCTACGTTTTATACTTTTATGAGATTATCATGTCCAAATATTGGGTGAAATATATTAAGTCCTGAAAGCCCGACGGCTTCACCGGAGTTATTTTACTTAAATGTTTTACTTTCTGTGATTGAAATTGGAAAATCTTGACTCGTTATTTGGGTAACATTACGAGGCGATTCAATCCCCGTTCGTTCGTTCGAATCTCCGGTGAGGCTTTTTCGAACAAAATATTTTGTAAGACTTTCCCCAATTTGGTAAGGACATTGAGAACTGAAACCGAAAAGAAAATTGATTTCGTGTTTGTTCAGAAAGTAAAGCTGTTGGTCCCTTATACTGTCTACGAATATAGTCGTCACACCATAGTTCCATAGTTCTGACACCAGGGTTTGTGAGGTAGGGTAAGCAAGCATCGGTAAATGCCTTATAATAGCGGACTGTAAAGTAAATCACTAACTGTGAGAATTTGTTATAAGCTTATTAAACCAACGAAAAATGGAGACTGAAAGAGAGAATGGATTAATGACAATTACAAAGTTGCCAACATAGAAAAAAGGTCGTGTTGTGTTGCCAATCGGTTTAAATGCAAATCAAATAGTACCTAATCAACCAACTAAACTTGACCCTAACCTGCGTACAGATTCTAGGCTACGAGAGGTCTTGTTTTACTACATTACAGCTTGTTTGTAAAGGTATTTATAGTAAAATCGCGCCAAAGGGATTCCAGAGTTTTAGCCCTGTTAGGAATGTGAACGAAATTTGCAGACTGAAGCTTAATTCCAAATATTCTCACAGGAATTTTCGATAATTCATGTAATAAAAGAGTCTGTGGTTTAGTGGTAGAGTTAGGTAGCACCAAGTTCGACATTCGACTTACAAATGTGTGACATTTCACAAAAAGCTGAGCTTAGTTAGCTTCGGAGGTTTCATAATATATTTGCGAGTATTTGCTCCTAAAGGATTTTGTAATGTTTCATACAACAATGAAACTCAATGAAACTGGCGAACACTATCTGTGAACGCAACTATCGGGACGAACATCCTGTCAATATCACGTGATAGTGCCCTCACATTTTACCTAATGTGTCAAATTCAAATTCAAAATCATTTAGTACTAGTCACAATTGGTACATACCTAGAGATCTTAACTATAATATTGTAGAGATCGTAGAGACGCTCTGAAAGAGCACAGCAATATAGCGAGAGAGCGCAGTATTCAATAATATCACTTATACATCTACATCTTAAATGCTTTCAAAAAATCTTTTACAGGAGACACAAAAAACTACCTACTGAAAAAAAAGTATGATAGGTAAATAATAACTCTGTAGTTTTTTAGTTACTATATGATTATCTTTAGAGCTTTAAAACAAATGCGTAAGTTTTATAGTGCAAATACTGCGCGTTTTTTTGTCCAATTTGTAAAAAAAGGAATATTACAAGAGCTGTCCTTTACGAGGAGGTTTTCTGAGCCGGGTGACGTTATGTCGCCTACTGATTTGCAGAAACTACTGGTAAAGACAACAAAATGATAGGTACAGTACGGAAACTAGGAGATGATCTGTATTATAAAATAGTATATTTAAATGCTATGTTATATCAAATAAAGGAATTTTTCAATTTCGTTAATTGCTTAAATAATGGCTTGAACCTACCACGATTCAGGGTGTAGGGCTTAGTTGACCACGCTGGCCCAGAGCGGGTTGGTCGACTTCACACACAACCTTTGAATTTCAAGAATAAGTAGATAATACATAAAATAATATAATTCATTATTTCACTTAGAAAATATCCAAATCTAAGGTGGCAACCAACACAAAATGGTGGATTTTTTTCAACCCCCCAAATATAGCTGTCAATATCAATTGGAATATGCCAATTTAGAGATATATGTACCAATGTAGTATAAAAAAATACATATTTAAGGAGCGAACTCACAGACGCTGAAAAACGCGGGCTGCGGGACGGTATCCGAGTTTATATGCAGCCTGTAACATGGATCGCGCCCGCTTTATATGGGACAGACAACATTTAAACTCGGTTTCAGCTCGCTCTTACCAGGTCTGTCGGGCGGCTTTAATGTAGGTATTTGAAACAAATGTAAATACCTTTTAAAAGGGACGGACGGCCATTCCATGGAAAATATCAATATTTCGCAAACAATCTGTGACCACGAATATATTAACAGTCTTACTATTGAAACCAGAATAATTCTCGTTTCGTCCTAAAAGCATTAAGGCTCATTGCTCATTAGGTCAACTAAAAATATAGTTTATTTTATTATTTATACAACGATTATTTTTATTTGCTTAATACTAATCACCAAGTGTAAACAAGGGCGCTATGTGGGTAGCGAGCGAAAGTGAAGATAATTGATAACTAATATAGCAAGCAATCGTCAAAATATGCGACACATTGCTCAAAACGTTGAAGATTTGATTTGATTTGCTCAATAGCGGGACCTTTTAGGCTAAAATATAAAGATAATAATGCAACAGAATATTCTCTACCATAAAAAACATAATATTGTATGTGTTTTCGCAAAATTTCGCGTGATGTTATGTCACACAATAGTGTGGGCGGTAAGGTCAGCGGACAAACACTAATTTGACATACGACAGATAAAAACAATGGCAACGATTTGAGATTACTGAGCCGTTTAGTTTGTGGAGCTACTGTTTATTTTATTTGTTCTACTTTCAGGGCAATTGAACGGATTTTGATGTATATTATATGAGATATTACTTACGAGAACTTACTACAATATAGTAGGGAAAATAAAATGAAAAACACTATCGAGACGTATAACTAAAGAGAGATGAAGCCCTAGCCCAAATGTACGAAGCTTTTAAAAAAACAAAAGTATTAATAATTGACGCCCAAACCTAGGAAGTACCAAGCTAAGGAAAATGTTACCTCTCCACAAAAGCTCGGAGAAGCTTCCTATAGGCTTGTAACAAAACCAAAGACCTTGAAAAAAGAACAGTTTGAAACTGCAGTTTTTCTTTACGAGACTTGATAACTCGCTTATTTCCGTCCATCCGTCATTCAGTCAGACAGACAGTGTGCTAAAATTATCGGCTATTCAAGTTATTGCCTCCTCCCACGTACCAACGTGCTAAACTAGTGATAACTTCAGATGTTTATTGTTTAAGTTTATATACAATATACTTTATTGCACACATAAAAAACATCAGTCAGAATTTTCACAACAAAGGCGAGCTTATCTCTACGCAGAGATCTCTTCCAGCCAACCTATACGCTAGTTAGAGAAAATTGATAAATAAATATTTTTGAGATTGACAAGAAGCTGCACCAAAATGGGGTTTAAGAAAAAAATACAAAAATTACAATTATACCTAACTACATGAAATCAAATGCAATTCGTTTATTAGATTTTAAAGGTTTATTCAGCGTTTAAAGTTAAAATCTAGTCACAATGTCGAAATTACTTTTAATTCCTATCATAATTTCAATCTGTAGACGTCTACTTCTGGGCAATAGTCCCCAAATCTCTTCAACGATAAGTCGCTGACGGCTTCCCGCGACCCTTACCAGTTCGTCGGTCCACCTTGTAGGGGGTTTGCCCTCAGTAAGCCTTTCGGACTACGGCGGCCATTTAAGAACATTTCTGGCCCAACAACGGCGCGGCAGCTGCGGACCGAGCAATTTTTTTCATAACGTAAAATCAAATCTTTGTTTTTACTACCCTTTGGACATTCTACATCACATTAGTTAAAGTCATTTACATTTCAGCAAAGCAACATAAAAGCTCGCCGTACAAACGTTTGTTCGTTCTAACACACTTTTTCAGGGGTTTTCACCACGATTTCGTTTTAAATTGAGCTTACCGATATTTCAACCGAGTTAAATCAACCCGTGAAAATGTGTGTTAGTGCAGTTAACAACCGCGAAAATCTAAGAATGTTTGTTCGTTCGTTCGTTCGTTAAGGCCGCCTTCTGACTCCTGTATGTATTTTTCAATTGTTTCTTGTGTGTTTTTTTGGTGTCAATAAAGTATTTTGTATTGTATTTTATTGTTAACAGGTCATACATGTCCCCACCGAGGGGCTCGATCCTACCCTGGAGTCAGGGTGAACGCGCCGTACAAACGTTTAGTCTAAAACTGTACCTCAAAAACTACTAGCCTATATCTCCAAGCGTCCAACATTGGCCACGCTGCTTATTAAAGCTATTTCAATTGTGCTCAATAAGAGAAATTGACTAACGCACGTGGCTCTATCTATTATGCTATTTCGGCTTGGATACCGTATGTGAGCACAGAAGTGTACTATCTAAATAAAACTGATAACAGCCACAAACAGGTAGCTTAGCTTCGGTACTTATCGTGTTGGTTTCGAGGTTAATCTACCTCGCAAGCCCAATCCGTATGTTGTCAAGTGTACGGGCTATTTCCCGCACCCCACTACGCGGTTCGGCCGCCGTCCCAAACATATCCTTTCCGAACGTGACTACGAAATCACTGATGCAGTTAAAGCAGTCAAAGAATTTAGATTACACCTTACAGAATGCCCTTCTGGTAGTGAATACCCTTCAGGTAATAATTACCCTTCAGGTAACAACGCCCGCACCCGCCGGCGGGGGCGCGGCCAGAACCAAAATCAAAATTGAAAATCAGAGACGGAGCCCCTCAGGCGTCGTCTCCTTCACGATGTTTTTCAATATCAACGCGCTAGGCCGTGGTCCGAGGCTCCCTCGAGCCGCCCCTAGACGCGTTGGTATATGACTTTTTTTGGGGTAGAGTCTGCCACTCCCCCGCCAGTCCGGTGAAGCTTGATTCGTCGTACCTTTTCGACACAAGCATAGGACAATTCAAAAAAAAAAAAAAAACTACCTCGCAAGCACAAAATATATCATTAGCCTGAGGCACCCCGGCCCTGTAGCCTAGTTGGTATTAGGTTGCCTGGCAGAGATTGCTACCTTAGCAATAAGGCCGCCTCTTGACTCAACTTTGTTTATGTACTGTATTATTTATGTGTTTTCTGAATTGGTATCAATAAAGAATATTTGTATTGTATTATATTTTATTGTAGTACGCCTGCGTTCAAAGCACAGACAGTGTCGCAGATTCGAATCCCGCCCAGGGCAAACATTCGTGTGATGAGCACTTGTGTTTGCCTTGTCTGGATGCTGTATGTATAGTTTGACACCCATAGTACAGGCTCTGCCTAATTTGGGGTAGAAAGAAAATAATCACAAATAAATATATTTTTGATGTCTATAGGACTTTATACACAAAATTACTTGAATCATCTCTAATAGTAGGTACTCTTAAAATAGTTCCGACTGGTAACTAGTTAATCATAGTCCAACGAGCCAAGAGTTGGGAAAAATGTGACCACAATACACAATCCGCTAGCAAGAATATTTTTAACTCATAAACAACATTGAGAATTCTTAAACAAAAATCTTTATAAAAACTGTGTTGGATGTTACTATGCTAGTTGTTTTTTGGTACAAATCGCAACCGATTCATATTTGGTTTAATTTCATGAGGTAGTAGTTGGTCAAAATTGCAAATGGTCTATTTTGCAATTAGTCTAAATAGCGATTTGTCTTATATGCATATTGTATTTTCGCAAAACTTCTTCGGGTTCTTTGTGAAAACCCACGTACCGATCGATATCTATCGGTAACACATGGGTAAATAATGGAATTTAAATGCAAAATAATGCTGTGAAAATAAAAGTGAGTGTTCAAAGCTATCTCTCCTGTAAAGCTAGCTTTAAACTTCGCTTTGTAAACCTAAAACTATCTGTGCATTGCATAGATTTATTTCCCTTGCTTATTAAAAATAAATATTAGTCACTCGGAACGGTAGAAATTAATTTCGTATTACTTATTAGTAAACGTGCCTTTGAGTCAAGTAACTGATGTAAAACTTTATTTTGATTTCATATCGGATAGTGAATAATCAGATTCCATTAAATATTTATAAAATCTATGTCAAATCTTACACTCATCCACACTTGCAATATTTTTCAAAAGGATCCGAAGTTTTTCTTCACTTTAATATCAATAATAACTTAAAACACACTACCAACTTTAAACTCGCACTCTTTCACTATTTCATTTTAAAACCAAACTTTCACTTTCAATACAACCACTGAAACCAATTCATCATAACATGATCTCTATAGTACTTTATTTTCTTTACTTGATTTCATTTGAGCTTATTCCTATAATAAAATAAATAAAGTAAACTGCAAAACACCGGCCGCTGAAATTCCTTTCGTTTTCGAAAAAAGTCAACTAAAAGTTTCAAACAAATTTAGACCTTAATCAACGTATATTAAGCTCAAATAAAACAAAGCACATCTCTCAAAACATACGTAACTAACCACGATTTGTATTAAGAATCAGTATAGTAATTTGCAAATCGCGGAATATGAAAATTGTATCGGTCGATCGTAGTACCGCAACTAGCGAGGGTTGCGGGGAGCGGCGGGAGGCAGACGTCTGAATCGCGGGCGCGCCGCGGGTACACTTCAGTTTTCAGCTTTCACAGATAGGATTGCCATGCCGACCAAATTTGGAGAATTCAGAAACTGTATTGATAAAGCGATGTTATCTGAGCGATTTCTTACAGTGTTAACGTACATTTTCGTTTGTAATGAATTTATTTAAGTGATGATAATAATATTTTTCTATACACTGTAGGTATATATTTTATGTAAGTATATAAAAATTATAGAAAATACGTACTCCAAGTATAGGAGGTTTTCACGCTTAACCAAGAAATACCCCAATCCCACGGGAAACATTAATAAACCGGGCGGAACGTAAATCTCGTAAATTATTTATTTACTTACTTCGCTGGCTTTTTTTATTTAAATATTTTTCATCATCATCATTCATTACAGCCAAAAAACCGAAGACCTCCCACGAAGATCTCAGCAACGATCGGTCCTTGGCTTTCCAATATTTTTAGTAGTTTTTATCAGTTTAAGCTTGGCAACCCAAGCGTCTGCCCACTGGACCGCCTGACCGTGAAACGTTCGAGTTCGGGGAGACTTAACTTAATTCGCGCGCGTGTGATCGGAATAACTCATTTAAAACGGCGGACATTTTGGATTCCATGTCAAGATATGGGATTGTGGCTTGAGCCCGCCCCGAATTAGGCGATTAGGATAACCGGACGGACCAACAAAGGATTCGTTGGCTTCATACGGAATCTTAAAATTAATTGGTAGATAGGTTATGTTGTCCATACTAAGTAATATTATACATCCGAAAGTAACTCTGTCTGTTATGCTTTAACGACGGACGGCTAAATGGATTACGATAAAAAATAAGTAGGGTTGAAAGCACGTGAAAAGTACGTACTTTTCAATATCAATAACGAAGTTGGAGAAATAAAAATCTCCCGCTTAGATGTCACGTAATTTAAAAGAACAAACACTTGAGTATAATTTATAAGACGGATTATTATTTAGAAAAATATAAAACTACATGATTATTATTATACTCGCTCCGTTTTTTAATGGATTCTGTTTGCTATAATTTTGCTAAACTTCTAAAAACTTTACCGGGAGAGTCAGCTTTAAAACTAATATTATAAACAGAAAAGTTTCTGAGGAAAGAAGGACATATGGATGGATGTCTTTTACTCTTTTACGCAAAAACTACGGAATAGATTTTAATAAAACTTTAGAATAATATAGTTTATGCATCAGAATCTACCTTTTACCGCGGGAAAATCTCTCATTCCCACGGGAAAAATTGCAAGCCGCGGGGCTGAAATCTTGTCACTACATAGTATAAAACAAAGTCGCTTTCTCTGTCCCTATGTCCCTATATCCCTATGTAGGCTTAAATAATAAAAACTACACAACGGATTTTGATGCGGGTTTTTTTTTATAAATATAGTGATTCAAGAGAAATGTTATATGTTTACATGCATAATATACTTAAGGATAACCCACAATAACCATTTTCCCGTGCGGCGGGTCGCTAGTTCTAACTAAATCCAATTACATTGACTGTAAGCTCACAAATTAATGTTCATTGGTAGGTACTGCAAGAGAAATGTACGTTACAATTGAGGACTTGTTTCCTACCTCGTTTCGTGTGTCGTCATAACATTTCCGTAGCATTTTAGAATCATTAGCGTTTAACCCAAATCAAACGATGTTTACTTTGCGTTTTGTGTTACACAAATGTCACGGTAAATGTCGTGATTACTGTGACATTTTGATAAAAACGCAAAGTTATAAAATCAGTTTAGCAGAGAAGTAGAATGGCGGCGTAGTAAGGGGATGAAATTATGAACTCACTTGCTTTTCTACCAAATCGCGTTCATACATTTTCCCGTGGTGGCGTATGTATTTTCCCGCGGTAAAAAGTAGCCTTTTTGTTAATAGAATAGAATAGAATATACTTTATTGCACACCAGTAATAATAAGAAAATCCATCAGTCCAATTAATCTAGGGTACCAACTATCTCCATACAAAATACGTCAAAATCCGTTCGTCCGTCGTCATCTAAATCCGTTCGGTAATTTGAACATGAAAGCAAAAAAACAAAAATTTCTAGTTGATTTATTTATTTACTAGTTTTCCGCCCCGCAGCTCCGATCGATCGAATTTTATTAAAATCCAGTCAGTATAAGAGTAATAAACATCCATCCATACATAAATCAAACCTCACCTCACACACTTTCGCGTTTATAATATTGGGATCCTTGTAATTTCTTATACACAATGCCTTTATGGGGTATCGCGATTTATTTCAAGTCGAGTAATATTACTGTGATTCTTCGGTGTGATTCAATACCTTACGAATTACAAACATATCGAGCTTTTTCTAAATACCTAAATACTAATAAAAACCGAACATAAATAAAAAGACGCAGTAAAGCTTCGAACACAAACAAATCGTGTAACAAGTTTGCCAATTGATTCCTGAGCGATCGGCAATAGTAGATTGTATCATAAGGGAGCAAAATAATATTTTTACGGCGAGGGCGCTTTTTTGAATCCAGAGCGAAGTGAGGGATTCTAGAGTAGAATCCCGAGCGTAGCGAGGGATTCTTTAGTAGAATCCTGAACGTAGCGAGGGATTCAAAGTACGTCGCCAGAGCCAAAAATATATTTTGCGCCCGAGTGATACACTCTACTTTTCATCACCTACTATGAGAAAATAAAAGCGCCTCATATTTTATTGTAATATTATTATTTAATAAAATATAGAGTAACAACTAAATTGAAATTAAATAGTATCCTTTATTAAAACAACTAAAAACTTATATTTACATTTGAGACATTTTCGCAATTATGAAAATTTATTGTTACAGTTTTATTAGGAATAGAGATTGTTGTAGATTTTATATTCTGCGTGTTTGAAATGTCCGAATTTGGAACAAAACAAAACAATGAATTTCTAACAATCCGTGATTTACGAAAACGCGGGCTGTAGTTCGCGCTTTTTTAATTTGTTTTTTTTTTCATTCATCCGGCGGCGTGACTATGGGCCGTCGTACCAGCCAGTCTTTATTCAAACAATATTTGCGTTCGATTTCTTTGGTGCTGAACACTAAGATGTTCCAAATTCAAAAAGTGCGCGGCAAAGATAATTGCGGCGCACTTATAAAGAGGATTAAAAACTCATTACTGCCCGCTAAAAGTTTCTTATAGAAAACACCACCTTTGGGTGCACATAAAGGCGAACCTTAGAGCAACGCCGGCCTTCCGTTCCGGTACGGAAGGCCCGCGTTGCTCTAAGAGGCGAACCAAGTCGTCCTTTTCGAATAGATGGGATGAAAACACTTTCAAAGCAATGACGACGCGCCCTAACATTGCGCACAGAATACACATATAGATACATACTACTATATATATAGATTTAGAAAATGATTTACTACTGGTTTGATTCAGAGACTTGAGTAACATTGTTCAAATTACATGTGTGAAATATTTTTAACAGTCAAATCGAGTGGTAATAAAATAAAACTTACCTTTTGTAGTGATGTCAGCTATATTCCAGGTTTTAAAAAAATATTCCTCGGTATGTTTGAAAATTTAATTTATATTGTTATTAAACATTTCGACACTATACCTAGAGATTTTATATAGCGACTTTTAACTATAAAATAACCTGTTTAAAGAAATTGATTTCAAACACATGTTTTTAGAAAAATATAATATTGGGCATTTTACATTAAAAAAATACTGCAATTCATAAATAAATATTCACAGAACTGAAATTTTAAAAAACCGCACTTATCAAGAATTGGACATTTTGTGTATAAAAAAACTATATTTTCTATATAACTCCAGGTGAAAAGTACCAGGAGCATAGAACTGCAATAGATGTTGCAATAAATCATTTGCATATAAAACTCTTATCAAATATTTATAGAACTGTAATTTTCAAAACCTCCACGTAACACGAATTGGACATTTTGCGTATAAAAAAACATTTTTTTTATAGAACTCCGAGTGAAAAGTACTAGGAGCATATAACGGCAGTAGAGCTAGAGGCACTTACCTTGCGCTGTGGCGGGCGTGAGCGTCTGGTCCCAGGGCTGTTCGTCTTCCATCTTGCGGGCACTACGCTCCACTACGATAAAAAAAAAATATGTTAGAAAATATTCATATGGAAATCAAATAACATTAAATTTAAAAAATAAAAGCTCCCACCACAAAGCCCGTTACTCAGATCCTTTCAAGAACTAGAAAAGTGCTGATCATCTTTAAATGGCTGAAGCTTAGAGTATAAATAGAAAAATTTCTGGGAGGGATAGAGTACCTTTAATCAAGTATGAACCGTAAGCACGGATATGAACAGTCCGAATATCTTCAGCGCGTTCGTTTAGTATCAAATGGTTATCAGAGCTGACTGTTTTTCCCGGTGAAAATAAGTAATTTAATAGGAGAACATTTTGAAATGTGCAGTGATAAGTTGCAAACATGACTCGAGGAACAAATCCAAAAAGAAAAATGTTATTGATTTCACCGCCCATACAACATCTTACGCTTGACATAAAAGGCAGCGGAGCGGTGCGCGTGCTCTATGTATATTTATTCTCTAAGGGCTGAAGATATTTTCTTGGATCATAGCTAAGAATACTTACGATTGGGACAGACTTGCAAACAAAAAAAACTAGATCAAAATCGGCGCATCCGTTTAGGAGCTACGATGCCACAGACAGACAGCTGATAGACAGACACACAGATCAAACTTATAACACCCCTCTTTTTCGTCGGGGGTTAATGAAGTAAATATTTATTAATTAAACTTTTTGTGTAAAGTTCAAATACATTTATACTTTTGATCTTAAACAAAATACTTGTAATGTAACATCGCTAAGAAGTAGCAATTTCAAAATACATATATTTGAATCTAAAAGCTAATTTCGTTTAAATCTATTTGAATGGAGTATGGAGTATGAACACATTTGTAGACACTTACTGTTGATGAAATGCGCCGCGCTCGCCGTCTTCCGCGATTTCTTGTCACTTGAATCCTGACCTGCACAGAAATCAATCGTTTTATCACTACATAGTATAAAACAAAGTCGCTTTCTCTGTCCCTATGTCCCATCCCTTTGTACGCTTAAATCTTTAAAACTACGCAACGGATTTTGATGCGGTTTTTTTTTATAGATAGAGTGATTCAAGAGGAAGGTTTATATCAAGTTTATATGTATAATACATGCATAATATACTTAAGGATAACCCACAATAACCATTTTCCCGTGCGGAGCCGGGGCGGGTCGCTAGTTTATTTAAAAAACACAAAACAAAATAAGGAACAACATGAGTATTTTTTTATGAATTACTTACAGATATCAGAAGTGAGAACTAAACGTAAAGAAGCAATTTATAAAAACATCGAAACTTATGCTCCAATTCTGAAACTATTCTTGCACATTTATTCATGAGCATGTTCAAAATTGTATATGGTTTGTTTTATATTAATCCGGTCCAAAGCTCATTGACGCCTGCATAAAATGCGCACATTTTTTTCGAACGATACGATAAAACTATAGGAATTTATTGTAAAATACGTAATTTGGAATACCATTGGGGCGTCGGCGGCCAAGTGGCTAGGTCCGTTGACTTCCATTTAGAAGTACGCGGGTTTAAACCTCGGCACGTACCAATGTGTTTTCGATTTTCAAATTCATATGTAGGTAGGTACGTTTATTCGACGCTCTTACGATGAAGGAAAACATCGTGAGGAAACCTGCACACACCTGCGAAGTAATAAGGTTGTGTTCGTGACCAACCCGCACTGGTATCAGGGTAGGCTCGAGCCCCTCGGTGGGCACATATATGAGCTGTCAATGAGTATGTCGTGTCCGCTAAGTGAGCCTTCTGTGGGGACTACTATTTAGTATTCTGTGGTTAAATGTTGTATGTATAACAATAATAGAGTGATGCTGTGTGTGGTGTCTTGCAGTCTACACACACACACACACACACACACACACACACACACACACACACACACACACGTACTGTTGGGCTGGTGTATCCGCTCCATGAAGCGCGAGATCCTGTTGTTGTGGTGCTCGCCGTCTACACACACACACACACACACACACGTACTGTTGGGCTGGTGTATCCGCTCCATGAAGCGCGAGATCCTGTTGTTGTGGTGCTCGCCGTCTACACACACACACACACACACACACGTACTGTTGGGCTGGTGTATCCGCTCCATGAAGCGCGAGATCCTGTTGTTGTGGTGCTCGCCGTCTACACACACACACACACACACACACGTACTGTTGGGCTGGTGTATCCGCTCCATGAAGCGCGAGATCCTGTTGTTGTGGTGCTCGCCGTCTACACACACACACACACACACACACACACACACGTACTGTTGGGCTGGTGTATCCGCTCCATGAAGCGCGAGATCCTGTTGTTGTGGTGCTCGCCGTCCAGGCAGCAGCCCTCCTCCACCGCACTGTGCGCACGCCCGGTCTACACACACACACACACACACACACACACACACACACGTACTGTTGGGCTGGTGTATCCGCTCCATGAAGCGCGAGATCCTGTTGTTGTGGTGCTCGCCGTCCAGGCAGCAGCCCTCCTCCACCGCACTGTGCGCACGCCCGGTCTACACACACACACACACACACACACACACACACACACACACACACACACACGTACTGTTGGGCTGGTGTATCCGCTCCATGAAGCGCGAGATCCTGTTGTTGTGGTGCTCGCCGTCCAGGCAGCAGCCCTCCTCCACCGCACTGTGCGCACGCCCGGTCTACACACACACACACACACACACACACACACGTACTGTTGGGCTGGTGTATCCGCTCCATGAAGCGCGAGATCCTGTTGTTGTGGTGCTCGCCGTCCAGGCAGCAGCCCTCCTCCACCGCACTGTGCGCACGCCCGGTCTACACACACACACACACACACGTACTGTTGGGCTGGTGTATCCGCTCCATGAAGCGCGAGATCCTGTTGTTGTGGTGCTCGCCGTCCAGGCAGCAGCCCTCCTCCACCGCACTGTGCGCACGCCCGGTCTACACACACACACACACACACACACACACACACACGTACTGTTGGGCTGGTGTATCCGCTCCATGAAGCGCGAGATCCTGTTGTTGTGGTGCTCGCCGTCCAGGCAGCAGCCCTCCTCCACCGCACTGTGCGCACGCCCGGTCTACACACACACACACACACACACACACACACGTACTGTTGGGCTGGTGTATCCGCTCCATGAAGCGCGAGATCCTGTTGTTGTGGTGCTCGCCGTCCAGGCAGCAGCCCTCCTCCACCGCACTGTGCGCACGCCCGGTCTACACACACACACACACACACACACACACACACACACACGTACTGTTGGGCTGGTGTATCCGCTCCATGAAGCGCGAGATCCTGTTGTTGTGGTGCTCGCCGTCCAGGCAGCAGCCCTCCTCCACCGCACTGTGCGCACGCCCGGTCTACACACACACACACACACACACACACACACACACGTACTGTTGGGCTGGTGTATCCGCTCCATGAAGCGCGAGATCCTGTTGTTGTGGTGCTCGCCGTCCAGGCAGCAGCCCTCCTCCACCGCACTGTGCGCACGCCCGGTCTACACACACACACACACACACACACACACACGTACTGTTGGGCTGGTGTATCCGCTCCATGAAGCGCGAGATCCTGTTGTTGTGGTGCTCGCCGTCCAGGCAGCAGCCCTCCTCCACCGCACTGTGCGCACGCCCGGTCTACACACACACACACACACACACACACACACACACACGTACTGTTGGGCTGGTGTATCCGCTCCATGAAGCGCGAGATCCTGTTGTTGTGGTGCTCGCCGTCCAGGCAGCAGCCCTCCTCCACTGCGCGTGCGCACGCTCGGTGCACGCGCAGCTTGCAGTCTACACACACATACAACCATCATCATCATCATCTCAGCCGAAAGACACAAATGACGTATAGCGGCGGCGCGCGGCGCGCCTAGACAGATGGCCCACTCGGAACTAAGCGCCATATTTTTACGCACACATTGATCATTGCGTTTACAGGCCGCTCGGACCACGCCCTATACAAGCTCGGACCACGTGCAGTCGTCGCTCTCGCGATTATTAACAAATTAATTGATGTTCGATGTGCTAAAAAAATGGATAAGTGTTTTTATTACTGTTGTAGTGTACTTGGCTGTTTAATCACAACACAAAAAATGACGATACACGGTTTTCAAGGAGTCAACCAAGTTTAGGTAGTTAATTTCAAGAACGGCGGGAGTGGACTTTCTGGAAACTTTTTATTTTGTGCGAATGACGTCCACTGCTGGACAAAGGCACAGTAGACATACAACAGTAAGTTATCTCCATACCAACTGGCTGCATCAGTTTGAATGTGAGCGCGCCGTGTAGGCACGCGCCGTCACGCACACGCTTGCATTTAACCCATACTGCCCCCCTTATTGTATGCTAGTGTGAATCCCGTCCAGGTCAAACATGCCAGCCTTTAAACAGCACAGGGTGGCGGGTTCGAATCCCGCCTAGAGCAAACATGCGTGATGAGCACTTGTGTTTTCTTTGTGTCTGGATGTTGTATATTTATGTACCGTGAAATTTATGATTGTACCGTCAACCTCAAGTAAATAAATATTTGGGGACATGATCGCCGCCATAGTACAGGCTCTGCCTAGTTTGGGGCCAGATGGCCGTGTGTGAGATGTCCCACATATTATTATTGTTATATGTAACACTTACCGGAGCAGACGTATGCTTGCGGCGCGAGCCCCCATATGACGTTCTCGCAGTGGTGGCAGTGCGCCACTGACGTCAGAGCCTGCAGCTGGAGGTGGTGGCCGCGGACCACGAACTGACAGGAAAATCATATTGAGCATTGATACTCTTCATAACTCCTAGTGCCCTAGTACTTTTACCAGGCCTCCGTCACTCCATGTACTTGCGCGCTATAACTACCTACCGCCCGGCCGAGCGGTCTCGGGCCGAACCCCGGCTCGGGCTTCCCGCGACCCTCACCAGACCGTCGGTCCACCTCGTGGGGACCTGCCCACTCTACGTCTTCCGGCGCGCGCCATTGAAGAACCTTTTTGCCCCAACGGCCGTCGGTTCTACGCGCATGTGCCCACCCCATTGCCACTTAAATCTAGCAATTCTTCGGGCTATGTCGGTGACCCTAGTTCTGGTTGATGTGTGTGTTCGTGGTATAGTCACTGGGCGGTCACTCCATACAGAAAACGCATTTTGACAACCTACTTCTTTTTGAATAAGTAACAACTGAATATCAAATACAAGTCAATGGCGCTAGGCGCTATGTAAAACACCCCCGAAAACCCGTGGTAGAGTCCCGCGGCGCCTGCGGGGTGCGGGGCGTGGGGCGCTATATCGGGCGGGGGGGGGAGAGTGTCCTGCAGGTATGGGTTAGTACTATTATTTTCTTCTGTGGTATAGTTATAGTGTATGGTCGCTACTCACAGGCTGCGGGTGTTGTTTGGCGAGCTGTTTGGTCCTCTGCTTGTACAGTTTGTCCCTCTGTAGGAACATAGCCCTCTGCCCGCCCACCGCCGCCGCTACAGACGCCGGCCTGTGTAAACAACACACACACATTTTAGGTAATTTCTTAACCAATATTCACACAAGAATTGTTTGAACGTGTGTTGGAAAATGAAAAATATTTAACAATGAAAACATACACTAACACACATTTTCACGGGTTTTCTCCACGATTTCGGTGAATGAAAACAACCAACAAATGAAAACAACATGAAAACATAAATTAAAGGTAGCCGTTAGAACCGAGCGTCAGTGACATTGACGCTGCGACACTACAAATAATAATGGACTTACAGTGATGGATTTAAGAATGAATTTACTTAAAAGTGAGTTGGCGCGACGACACAGACACCGGTAACTCCGCGTCACTCGCGTCACTGTCGCATGCCTCCAAAGTCCACCTTAAATACATCACTTCAGAGTCCATTATCCTTTTTCGTGTCACAGCGTCAGTGTCGCTGACGCTCGCTTCGAACGGCTACCATAAGCAGTCTAATATGAATGCCATCTCCCTACCCGAAACGTTTAATTGTAAAAAAAGGATATACGTCACAACACGTCACAGTCACAGACAGTTTAGTGTTCAAATATATTATTATCAGGATTATATGGTACATTGGACTCATTTCCGGCGTGGCCGCTAAAATCTCTAAATAAATTTAGTTTGTTGGTCTCTTTCATTCTTATAGGAATCGAAAAGGATGGGAGATGAAGGAATTTAATTTTGAAAGAATGATATTTAAAATAAGCAGCGCAGCATTCAGCTTAATTAAAGTGGGATGTTTTCGCATGCCTGCTAAACTAGTGCGAACTACGCGTAAAATCGATGTTATGACGTCTCTAAATTTTAAGTTGACAATCACTTGTGCCTTTTCGTTCTTAAGAACGTGAAAGGGACATAATTATGGTTTTTAAATTTAAGTTAGATCGTAATACATACGTCGAATCGAGCCCACTATTTGTTCGATATTATACTATACTATGGCATTCGATTTTTAGCATGTATTATTTCGCTACATTCAGTCAACTCTTTGAAAAACGCATTCGGTTAAAACTGCTAACCGTAATAATTAATAGCAAACCGTAAATAAATTTAACCGAACAATAAACATACTTGTTGTTAGCTTGTTTGTTTTTAGTCTTTTTCTTCTTGATTTTGGGCGGAGACTGCCACCATCTCCTGCGCACCTCGAGAGCCTCAACTTCGGTTATTTCTATAGAATTCACCATTTTAACGGTCAACATTAACCGTTACTTTATACTGACAGCGATATTACAAAACATTCAATATAATATGTCACTATTTTTGTTGTTTCAAAGAAAGAGGTTATGTATTCACGTTAGTCCCCACTTAGGGGCTCGAGCAAACTCAATTTTAGGGTGAACAGGCCTTAGTCGACTACGATTGCTCAGGATGACTTTTTACAACCAAACTTTTTTATTATTATTATTATTTAAACACAATTAGTTTTTAATACCACCACCATTATTTATTTAAATCTTTATCACTATGATTTATGTAACCAGCAAAAGTCTTCTTCCTAAACAAAAAACATTACTAAAAAATTTTACAATGAAATAAAATAATATAGCTCTGATTTCAAATAAAAAACTAAGAAACGCAATTCGTTTAAATAATATCACCAATACTGTTTTCAATGTACAAAAGACACAAATCGGTGTAGAGTCCACACCAAACTGCTAAATATAGCCATTAACAGGAAGAATTGAATAAAATTGAAGCATTTTATTATAACATTTTCCTGTAACATACGAATATACTTGGAAAATTTAATTACCTTCGCATAAAACGATTGACTTTCCATCTGATTTAGAAAGAAAGAAATATAATACCTAGATCCTGCTTAAATTTGTAACTTTTATTTTTTTTAAACAACTTAACATGGGCTAGGTTTTGACCATCATAGAAGTACTTCATGCATTTTTTATTTACTTTATTTCAGACGACTAATGGCCGATTTTCGAAAGAAATTCCGGAAACAACTGAAAAATACGCATTTTAAATAGGTATGTTTTTCAGATGCAACTACGTCGAAAAGTCAAAATAACGCATTGTAAAATAAAACGGTCAAGTGCGAGTTGAACTCGCCTGGAGAGGTTTCCGTACAGACGATCTTCTTCATTATCAGTCAAAACAGCTGGTCTGATTGAGTTCAAATTTGGTGCACGTATGCAAATCCCTGACTCAGACAGATCTGTGTTGAAAACATGGAATTCACATTAGGGTGGTTATTTATTATTATTATCACCCATAAGTGGCCTTCATATTTTAATTGTTTGTGTGTGTGTGTGTGTGTGTGTGTGTGTGTGTTCGCTACGCTGCGGTAGGTAGGTACTCACGGCACGTGCAGTACCCCTACCATGAGATGCTAACGAAACTTAACGCGCTCGATATCGACAACGTAAACGTGCATTTAGTATGGAGAAATTTTACTTCAGATAACTGTCAATAGATGGCGTAGTTTTAATTCCATACAAAATCGCGTTTACGCTATCGCTATCGAGCGCGTTTACTTTGGTTATCAACTCATGGTAGGGGTACAGGTGTATCGCGGCGGTGGCTGTGGCGTGTTGCAGCGCGGCGTGTGTGTTGTGTATGTGTGCGTGTGTGTGTGTTTGTGTGTGTGTGTAATTGTGTGTGTACTCACGGCACGTGCAGGTGTATGGCGGCTGTGGCGGTGGCGTGTAGCAGCGCGGCGTGCGCCTCGAGCGCGGGGGGGCCGGGGGGCGCGCCGGGGGGGGCGCCGCACCCGCTCGAGGGGTCCCCCGCCACCACCGACAGCCGCTCCAGCAACAAGCGGGACACCACTACTTGCTCCTACAAACACAACAATATTTTTTTACAGCTAAAAGAATAGTCTAAATGCCGATCAATTTATTTATATATTATATCAGTGTTTTTCAACCTGTGGGTCGCGACCCTCTGGGGGGTCGCGAAGCTTCTGTAGGGGGGTCGCCAGAGGCCGAGAGAACTACTTCAGTAAAAAAACAATAAAGATTAAAAAGATTGATTTATTAAGTAGGAGAATTTTAACAAAAGGATAT
Organism: Teleiodes luculella; assembly: GCA_948473455.1. NCBI lineage: Eukaryota > Metazoa > Arthropoda > Insecta > Lepidoptera > Gelechiidae > Teleiodes > Teleiodes luculella. The sequence continues at coordinate 729,427 of OX419607.1, forward strand.
ACTCATGAACAGTTGTATTGTATGTTAATACAAACGCACTGTGGCTTATCATTAATCACAGTAAACCCGAATATCAAATAACTGTCGTCATATTGACAATCTTTTTAGGAATTTATCAATTTTAAATAATTACAAATTACTTCAAATGCGTAATTATTACTAAACGACATGAATGAACTTAGTAAGTATCGCAAAATCAAAATTAATAATCAGAGACGGAGCCCCTCAGGCCTTCTTCACGATGATTTTCCGTATGCTAGGCCTAGGTTCAAGACACCCTTGAGCCGCCCCTAGACGCGTTGGTACATGACTACTCTGGGGTAGAGCCACCCGCTCCCCCGCAAGTCCGGTGAAGCTTGATTCGTCGTACTTTTGCAACACAAGCATAGGTCAGTTAAAAAAAAAACCTAAATTGCATTAGTTATTAATCGGCGACGTATTCGATGTATGTAATTGTAAAATAATGTTTTGCGTGCTATATTATGTACAAAAACGCATAAAACGTCGTATGGAAGTATTATTTGTAATATTGTAACATACATACACAATATACATACATACATGATAAAAAAGCGAAGGGTAGGGGGGTCGCAAAATATTTTTTCATACCAGAGGGGGGTCGCATCATGAAAAAAGTTGAAAAACACTGTATTATATTATATTACAAATATTTTCATTAATCTTAAGTCCTGGGTGCCTAAAAGCATCATCTTCAAGAGTGAACTGCGGATTTATTCGAATGCGTTTTTAAGCAGCTGGCTCTTCACCTGGAACTGTAGCCACTACTGTATAGTGTGGTGTAAGCTGACCTGCTGTTTGTCCACGTGGCACTTCTCCAGCACGGCGTCGGGCGGGCCGTACATGGTGCCCACGCCGATCTGCCTCTTCACCTGGAACTGTAGCCACTACTGTATAGTGTGGTGTAAGCTGACCTGCTGTTTGTCCACGTGGCACTTCTCCAGCACGGCGTCGGGCGGGCCGTACATGGTGCCCACGCCGATCTGCCTCTTCACCTGGAACTGTAGCCACTACTGTATAGTGTGGTGTAAGCTGACCTGCTGTTTGTCCACGTGGCACTTCTCCAGCACGGCGTCGGGCGGGCCGTACATGGTGCCCACGCCGATCTGCCTCTTCACCTGGAACTGTAGCCACTACTGTATAGTGTGGTGTAAGCTGACCTGCTGTTTGTCCACGTGGCACTTCTCCAGCACGGCGTCGGGCGGGCCGTACATGGTGCCCACGCCGATCTGCCTCTTCACCTGGAACTGTAGCCACTACTGTATAGTGTGGTGTAAGCTGACCTGCTGTTTGTCCACGTGGCACTTCTCCAGCACGGCGTCGGGCGGGCCGTACATGGTGCCCACGCCGATCTGCCTCTTCACCTGGAACTGTAGCCACTACTGTATAGTGTGGTGTAAGCTGACCTGCTGTTTGTCCACGTGGCACTTCTCCAGCACGGCGTCGGGCGGGCCGTACATGGTGCCCACGCCGATCTGCCTCTTCACCTGGAACTGTAGCCACTACTGTATAGTGTGGTGTAAGCTGACCTGCTGTTTGTCCACGTGGCACTTCTCCAGCACGGCGTCGGGCGGGCCGTACATGGTGCCCACGCCGATCTGCCTCTTCACCTGGAACTGTAGCCACTACTGTATAGTGTGGTGTAAGCTGACCTGCTGTTTGTCCACGTGGCACTTCTCCAGCACGGCGTCGGGCGGGCCGTACATGGTGCCCACGCCGATCTGCCTCTTCACCTGGAACTGTAGCCACTACTGTATAGTGTGGTGTAAGCTGACCTGCTGTTTGTCCACGTGGCACTTCTCCAGCACGGCGTCGGGCGGGCCGTACATGGTGCCCACGCCGATCTGCCTCTTCACCTGGAACTGTAGCCACTACTGTATAGTGTGGTGTAAGCTGACCTGCTGTTTGTCCACGTGGCACTTCTCCAGCACGGCGTCGGGCGGGCCGTACATGGTGCCCACGCCGATCTGCCTCTTCACCTGGAACTGTAGCCACTACTGTATAGTGTGGTGTAAGCTGACCTGCTGTTTGTCCACGTGGCACTTCTCCAGCACGGCGTCGGGCGGGCCGTACATGGTGCCCACGCCGATCTGCCTCTTCACCTGGAACTGTAGCCACTACTGTATAGTGTGGTGTAAGCTGACCTGCTGTTTGTCCACGTGGCACTTCTCCAGCACGGCGTCGGGCGGGCCGTACATGGTGCCCACGCCGATCTGCCTCTTCACCTGGAACTCGCTGAGCTGCTGGGCGAGCTCCTCTTTCGCCTTCTGCCGTGCTTTCCGAAACACGTTGCGGAGGAGCTCCTCTTTGTCGTATTCTGGAAGATGAGAAGTTATTTATTTGAGAAAATAATATAACAAACAAAATGGACAATGTTGAGGCATCCCGAAATCTAGATATAAAAAATCTAAATCTGTGCCCGGAATAGGGTAACTTTATTTTTCAATTCATTTTATTTCTCCATGCATGCCTTTTGAACTATTTTTAGAATATTCCCAAAATCATACTCGTATACACTAGAAGTATGTTTGAAAATTAATTTAAAGCGAACTAGAGACGTTCAGTTTTAACTGTGCAGTTTTATCTAATAAAATTTTGATCACATAAAACTGTTCAATTATAAAACTTACTTAGTCTCATGGTCCAAGGTATGGTATGCAAGGCATGGTACAAGGTCTAACCGTTAGACCACGTGACTGACACGAGCCTACGTCATTTTTCGCTGTTCATCCTTGTCTATTAACACGCATTCGACAAGGACGAACAGCGCAAGATGACGTAGATTTTTGTCAGTCACGTGGTCTAGTGGTTAGACCTTGTTTTCTTAGACCATGCTTAGTCTGTAGCCCGCTTTAGATTAAGCATGGCGTTGGGAATAAAGAATGTGGACAGTATCTCGTAGACCCAAAAACTAAAGTCGCTCTAACTTTAGTAAGGCGATTATGCCACTTACCTTTGAGCAACACATGTTCAATCTCATTGACAGTGTGATTACGCATGGAGTTGGGAATAAAGAATGTGGACTGCATCTCGTACTCGTAGGCCCAACGTCTGAAGTCGCTATAACATTAGTAAGGCGGTTATGCCACTTACCTTTGAGCAACACATGTTCAATCTCATTGACAGTGTGATTACGCATGGCGTTGGGAATAAAGAATGTGGACTGCATCTCGTACTCGTAGGCCCAACGTCTGAAGTCGCTATAACATTAGTAAGGCGGTTATGCCACTTACCTTTGAGCAACACATGTTCAATCTCATTGACAGTGTGATTACGCATGGCGTTGGGAATAAAGAATGTGGACTGCATCTCGTACTCGTAGGCCCAACGTCTGAAGTCGCTATAACATTAGTAAGGCGGTTATGCCACTTACCTTTGAGCAACACATGTTCAATCTCATTGACAGTGTGATTACGCATGGCGTTGGGAATAAAGAATGTGGACTGCATCTCGTACTCGTAGGCCCAACGTCTGAAGTCGCTATAACATTAGTAAGGCGGTTATGCCACTTACCTTTGAGCAACACATGTTCAATCTCATTGACAGTGTGATTACGCATGGCGTTGGGAATAAAGAATGTGGACTGCATCTCGTACTCGTAGGCCCAACGTCTGAAGTCGCTATAACATTAGTAAGGCGGTTATGCCACTTACCTTTGAGCAACACATGTTCAATCTCATTGGCCATATGCTCGTCGACCCCGCTCAGTTGTAACACCGCGTTGGGAATAAGGAATGTGGACTGTATCTCGTAGGCCCAACGTCTCAAAGTCGCGGTGGTGACGCCTTGCGCCGCGCGGTAACCGTCCGTTATGATCAGTAGGAGGTTCGCGCACGCACACCTGTGAAAGATTTTAATTTAGAACCATGGTCTAAGAAAACAAGGTCTTGCATTCGGATCACGTGACTGACACAAGCCTACGTCATCATGCTGTTCATCCTTGTCGAATGCGTGTTAATAGACAAGGATGAACAGCGCAATCATGTTTCAATCATGGATAGAACAATGCGCGAGGGTTAAAATTCAAAATGTTGAAATTCGATTTTCTAAAACCATTTTTTGACGTCAAAGATAATAAAATACCAAGAACCAGACTGTCCATGGTTGGCCGTTAAAAAGTAGCGTTCATTTGTGGAGAAGAACTTGACTTATAGCTTCTGACTTGAGAGTCGACTGAGTGATTTAACTCATGGATTTATTTTTAGGATTCCGTACTTCAAAAAACGGTTCCCATATAGGATCAAAATTTCATCCTTGTTTGAAATACATATGGTACATGGCACAGAACATTTAAAAGAGGTTAGAATGGCGATAATGCGCCGTCCGTATGAAATCCGGTGTCGCCGATTCCACCCCACCTTTCACCTCTACTACATCTGTACTTCAATAAAGATGAAGTTTACGCACATATTTGCAATTTCAAATCTAGCCAATCATAGCGCCGCCGCTCAATCACGCGATTTCAAATGGAAACGAATCATACGCATGCACGCACACTGATGTAGATTTTTATAACTATGTGTGAGTTAGACAGCGCGATCGTTTCTTTGCGTGAAGTATGAGCGTTTTGCTCATAGTTTTGGCGCGCCGGCCCCGCCCACAGCGCCTTTCTAACCTCTTTTAAATGTTCTGTGGTACATGGTAATGGTACACGTGTTGTTACGAATTTTAGAAAGCATATTGTTACCTTCTCTCTCCTAAGAGCCAGTTGAGAAGCACAGCAGTCCTCGCTTTGGACTCCCGCACTGCGCGAAGGTTTGAGAACAGCCCAGAGTATGTGGAATTATCCTGAAAATTATAACATCAAAGTCAAATGTATTTATTCATCATAGGTTTTTTAAAAGAGACCCCCACTCCAGGGATCGAATCCGGTTTTGAAATACCTGTTACTATCGTTAGAAAATCCGATAAAAACCGATTAATACCGTTCTTTATAAAAAACCGGGTAACCAGAATGATTTTGGTTTGTTTCATTAAGTTCCATCTATTACCGGTTAATTGGGGAACGGAATTATATCGGTTTTTCGAAAGATATTACAGGTATTTCAAAACCGGTTTCGATCCCTGCCCCACACTAGCCTCTTTCAAGCGTAGTCGTCTATGTGCGTCGCGCATACAATCATCCGCGTCCATCTTTTGTTTCACTCGCCTTGCTGCCTATGATTGTATGCGCGACGCATGACGTTGACTGACGCTCAAAAGACGCTAGTCTGGGGGTCTCTTAATGACGTCAGTTAGAGAAGCTTTGATCTAACCAAGACCAGCTCTTGTCTCAAACGAATGTACAAGTCTAAACAATAAAAAAATATAAAACATTTTTATTTTAAAGAAGCGATGCGATATCTGTTTGTACAGAACTGAGATTCCACTATCATTATTTATTTGTGACAAAGTTTGTAAGTCCATTTTATAAACTTCTAGAAATAATAAAATAGGGACGTTGACTGGCTAAAATGAGCTGCTTTTTATAAGGAGTCAAAACAATATTTCATATGGAAAATTAAAGGGTATACCATACCAACTTATGGCGACAACTTTTAAAATCTAAAATAGTTTTAGACTGAGTTGTACACAAGTTAGTCACGGTTTATTTCCTGAACAGTGTAGAAGTCTCTAATTTGTCTCTCTCTAGTAAAAAAAATATGTTTAACCCTTCATAAGGCAAAACAACTTAATAAAATTCATTTGTTTTCGACTTTATGTTGAGGGTATAAGGTTAAAATCACGGTGGCAATATAGTAGACACTGCCTTATAAAGGTTTATATCGTGAGCAATAAACTTACGGATGCCGGCGAATCGTCTTCCTCCATAGATATGATCGCTCTTTGGGGGTCCGCGCAAGGCTGGAACAACAAAATATAGACATATTTATAAATCAAATACAAAATTATCAGAATTTCAGCACTCGATATGTCATTAGCTCGCAAAGAGGAGGATAGATAAGGCAAGAAAGAGGATAAGTTAATCTGTATTATGAGATGTATTGAAACAAAATGATAACATTAGTGACAAGTTGAATAAAAAAAAATTAAATTAAAAGATAAGGGGAGAGTATGCAAAATTTTAGCCTATTTTCTTAAATAACTTCATAACAATTTAAAAAATCTTAAAATTGTAAAATAAATGTGTTTGGGATCGTAAAACAAGCCCTTGTATTTAATATATCACACGATATATTTATTACTATTACATATCATCATCATCATCATCATCTCAGCCTGTAGACCTCCACTGCTGGACAAAGGCCTCCCCCAAGGATCTCCACAATGATCGGTCCTGCGCTGCCCGCATCCAGCTTGTCGCTGGATGCTATTACATATTCTGTGGTAAAATTTTTTTTTTTTTTCGATTTCCCAATTTACAGCCCTAATGCGACCTCCATGTTTAGAATTCAATATTTAATGATACAAGTCCGTCTTGGTCTCACGGGTTTGCATACATCGTCCTACACTTGGTCTCCACTGCAAACCCGCTTACTCCAGCGATTATCGGTTCTGCGACAAATGTCCACTGCCACTTCAGCTTCTTGCTCGAGTGGCTATGTCGGTTACATTGGTTCTCCGACGGATTTCCTCGTTTCGCTGGGACCAACGGCAGCGGCAAATAAGGAAATATGTACGTATTGTCACAGAATAAATAATAGTACTAGGTACAGAAGGCACACTCTCTGATAGCAAACGTGCGAATTTAATTCTAGCTACCACGCCACTAACGTTCAAATTACTTTGAATGCGTTGAACGTGACCCTGGCTATAATAGATAGCCTACCGTTTGTCGTTGATAAGGTGTATTAAAACAAAATGCACCTTAAGACCGCGCCGCGAGAGTCTTTATAACCACAGAATAAACAATAGCGTCGTCACAAGCGCGCGCGTTTTTCCTACCAACTGGCCTCATAATATGAGGCCGCCCGGCGTAGGTACTGTGGCGTGCATGCATCCTACATGCTCGCCGCGTTCGTGCTGGCAGCCTCTTTCCGCGTTTTGAGCCATTTAATTATGAAAAGCGATAAAGAATTTGAATTTGGCGGCTGCCATCAGAGACGGCCGTAGCTCCAGCTACGAGCTGGTATTTATGTCATGTCCTGAAGAAATAAATAATCTCCTTATCAAATTCCATCTTTAATTGTCGAGGAGTAGGATAGCGCTCTCCGAGCGCAACGACGTGATCCAGCCGTCGTTATAGTACATTCTGGAGCTCTGGCGCGGAGTGCGCCGGGCCTGGTATTGTTTATTAGTTAGTAGGTATGTATGTATACGTACCTGTGTGTTGTGTGCGTAGGGCGGGGGCGGGGTGCCGGGCGGGGGGGTGCCTCGCGACCACGCCTCCTTGTCCAGCGCGCCTGCTGGAATACAACACGGGACATCGTCACTGTCGCAACCACCGTTACCAACTTTATTTGCAGCCAACAGTGCAACCAATTCAAACAGTGCGAAAGCAAATTAAACTATCGAAGCGGCTGAAATATCTTTGTATCACAAAGTTGTTTTTGCTGCCGCTCCACGACCTGGGTTCGATTCTACATATTACGCTCTAACTTAAATTTAAAAATCATATACATGTCCCTTTCACGTTCTTAAGAAGGAAAATGGACAGGTTCAAACATCGATTTTACACGTAGTTTAGCAAGCATTTAAAAACATCCCGACTAAATTAAGCTGAATTTGACAGCTGCGCTGCTTATTTTAAATATTATGAAAGTAAATGAAATATGTTTTATTCGAAGTAAGATTTTACAGTCACTTTTCGACGTCGAGGCGGGTTCACAATTGACTGTCAAAATTAAATTCATTCATCTCCCCATACTTTTCGATTCCCATATGAATGAAAGAGACCAACAGCTTAAATTTAGAGATATTAGCGGACACGGCAGAATTGAGCCCAATGTTAGACAGTTCCGTTTAAATTCTCTAAGAAAAAATCTAATTAAATTCAAAACACTTACGCCTAGCAATCTCGTGGTCCAAATGTTCCGGCGAAGATTGGCTCCTGACGTGCATGATTGGTACGCTCCCTCGGTTATCTTGCTGCAATGATAGAGGATTGTTGAGTACACGCGCACTTGATAAATACAGGGGATTTGATTTGACGAACTGGCAACGTCGCTTTTTGTACTGAACAAATAAGTCACAAAATCTTCGTTTCTTAGTATAGAGTATCCGTAACTGATATTAACAAAATACATTTGAACTTTTGAATTTAAAATTATGACGATCGTTAAATTGACTTGAACAAGGTTTCTTATGACAGTCTACATTTTAAATTTTAGTACGAACGTTTCCAGTTTAATATTAACAAACGTGAAGCGATGTTGCCAAATCGCGACATAATATTTTTAAATATAATATAATACCGCATTAATTTGTTAGACATTAGCACGTTTTAAAATGTTAAACCAGTTTTAACTCACATATAAACACAATATTCTGATCGTTACAACAAACTTATGATCGTATCATATTTATTGAATAATACCATATTTTATATAGAAGATATATATCACATTCTATGAAGATATGGAGTACACAGAACGACAAAGAATTAGACAAGGAAGCGAATGCAATATAAAGTAAATAAATACATAAAGCTACAGATTTATTAAAATACCGACACCAATATAAGTTAATAAACAGTTGAAATATTTGATCTAATGTAGCAAGTAACATAAAAATATTCAATGATATAAATGCTACCTTATGATTCAAATAGCTCAACTACAGTCTACAGAATTTTTAAGTGTATCGGAAAAAGAATTCGTGTTTGATATTGGATTAGCGCCATCTTTGGGGCACAAATGAAATAAATTATTTACATTCAAGACCAAATATCAAACTCGACTTATATAAAGACACCTAGTTTTAGATACGATAGATGACAGCAGTTTAAATTCCAACCAATCACAAATCACACGTAAAATTCCAGTACTTTGATTGGTGGATCAACAAACTCCAATGCTGCCAACATACGAACCCAAATCTAGACGCCATCTTTCCGAAACACCCGGAAATACCTGCAAAGGCGGCGGCGGCACGTTCACCAGCGGATAGCTCATTTGCAATGCGATCGAATTAGGTTGCGGCCCATCCAGTTCCCCGTCTAGTGAGTGCGAAGACCGCGTCAACTTAGCCGGGTTATCGCTATACGACGGCATAGATTGGTGCATTGGTATTGGCTTGTCGTATCTAGATTTGTAGTATTGGTTGTGTATTGGCGACGCGGATGAACAGGGCTTGGGTTTTGCTAAAGGGTTTAAAGGAGGGCTCATTGTTGGACTTAAGGGGTTTCTTTTTGGACGTTCTGTGGATCTAGGGGGTAAAGGAGGGGGGGTGACATTATCTAGACATGTGGTAGGCACCATAGGGACGGTGTTATTATGCACATGGCCGTGTCTTCTCTTGCTGGTTTCATCGGAATTCTGCCTGACTAGCGGCGGTTGGTTTTCTTGTTGTTTATTCTGCCTCTGTCTTAGATTCCTTATGCTCTGTCCAGTAAGGTTGCTCAGTGATCTCGGCAGACCGCTTAGGAAGCCAGTGTTTGGTGGCGGGGAAGTTTTGTCCAGTGACTTGTCCATCATGGTCTTGGTTCGGGAGACGAGGCGCGGAGTCATCGGCGCTGGTTGCTCAGATACCGGCTAGAAGGTTAATTGTGAGGCAAACATTGCAGTATTTGTGTGTGACCTTCGGTTTGAGGAGATTTTGAATTTACATTGGGCAAATCTTTTTTTGCGATTTGAAATTATTTAACCACAATAAAGAAGGTTTGAGAAACCTTGAACTTGTTCTCAGGAAAAACATTTTTAAACAGTTTTCAATAAGTATTTTAGTCAGGATATACGAACTGGTAAAGAAGTTATTTAGACAAACAGACTATTATGTGGTTCATCATCATCATATTTTATTTTTTGGCAAAATTTTTTTGTTTCAACATAAACGAAAACAATACGATTTCCTTTCACTTTATGAAGGTGCAAAAATATCAAAAATAGCTTTAAAACACTATAAGGTTGCATATGCAGACCATAGCTTTATGTTCATAAAAATCTCCACAAACTTAGACCGTAGTGCGCAAGTTATGATATTTAGTACAATTTAGTAAATATTGCAATGTTCTGCGCAGTTACACCGATCCCAAGGACTTGAGACGAAGAGTGAGTCGTTTTATTGTTCACCATAATCCTTATTAGACAGGTTGTTTCAATTATTAGGCGTGTCATTCGTTTATGCGTTAATCGCAGCGCTTGTCGCTTGCTTATCGTGTGCGCGACGAGGTTACCTAGCTCAAAACCCTAGTCTCAAAATTATTGAGACACCTAAAGGTAGCCGTTCGAACCGAGCGTCTGCAACACTGACGCTACGACACGAAAAAGGATAATGGACTCTAAGGTAATGGATTTAGGGTGGACATTGGAGGTAAGCGACAGTGACGCGGCGTTCCCGGGGTCTGTGTCGTCGCGGCAACTCACTTTTGAGTATTTCATTCTTAAATCCAGTACTTTAGAGTCCATTATCCTTTTTGACTCTCGGTTCGAACGGCTACCTTAAGGAACAAGACATGGCTCGTGTAACAACTGCATCCGTTGAAAGCACAAGGAACCAACAAGACACGCGCCAAACAAGCACGCAGACATCATTATATTCAGAAAATCTGGTGATTTAGCATGTAGATAGATAGAAGAAACTCTATTGATAGACGAAACGCATGTATAATATCTTAACCAAAATAGGAAAAATCTTACAAAGTGATATTTGTTCGTCGAGTGGCCGACACCACGTTTTTACCACGCGATCACAGGGGCTGTGAAGTGCGTCTATCGCCGTCGTTTGTATGTGTTTTTTATAGTACACATAACATAACATAAAGATGCGCTCTGTACACATGTAAAGGTAAACGAAGTGCGCTTGTCGGAAGTTGTCTATCGCTGCGCTTGTCGCATAAACGAAACACGCCTTTCTATGCACGCCGCTTCTTTGCTCAATATCAAAACTCTTGAATTTGTTATAATCAGTTGTGTGTATATTTAACTATAATTGTTATTATTGTGATATTTATATTTCAGATCTAATTAAAATCTTTATTATTATGTTGCGCGGTAGGTGAGAGGAACTCTTTTTTAAAACAATTCGTGATCTGATTGTAATTTACACAATACAAGAAGTTAAAAGTCTAATTCAAAACAAATACTAATAGGTACAGAAGTTGAATTCGTCTAAAAATACTAACATTTGATTCTTAAAGATTCTTATAAAGAAAGAACTCCTTATAAACACAACGCCAATTCAGCAATAAAACCGCATCAGGCAAGCAAATTTTCAAGTTAATCACAGTTTGCTATGGCCAGTCACAAATGAACTTATGGTAAAACCCAAACACATACAACAAACAATGGTCTATTTGTTTCACGGAGTCCCTATAATGTACACTATTGTACACAAAACGCTCGCCGAAAAGAAACTTTTATTTATCTCTTTGGTATACCTCTACATCATAATGTAGTTCAATGAATCATCATCAAGTGGCTAGTAGAGTCAGTTTAATTGACTAATACTTATTTGATTAAATGAGTATGGGAAGTAAAAAAACGCCCTTGGTACACTCAGGTGGACTAATGGGATGAACCACGGGTTTGGAGTGAATATAATTATGGCGTTTAACAGTGTCGCAAATAAAAAAAAGTTACATATACTTAGTCGTTCAATTCGCCTGTGAACGAAAAAGTCCGCCGCGACTTAAATTTTTGTTTCAATTGTGACTTAAAAGAACCTCCATTGTATGTAAATCGCCGAAGTGGGCTAGATCTAAGTTTGCTGTATATGGGATGGGTTAAAACACCAATATTTTAAGTGACTATGAAACGAACGGGACATGCACAGAAGCGACGCACACAGAATGCCTCGTGTCTATTCGTTCGGAATCTAATCTAAGTATTATGAACACATTCACAATATAAAAACAAACAAACCCACAGAAAGCGCGGGTTACGGAATAATATCCGAGTTTATGTGAATCCTGTAACACTGATTGCGTCCGCTTTCTATGAAACAGGCAACATCGAAACTCGGATATAAGCACAGGCTTCATACCTTACATACCTACTTAATAGCTTTGAAATATTAATATGTACTTTTAGATTAAATTCCGACTCAAGACATAGCGTTTCCCGCGAACCAGTCAGGGTATATCGGTTAGTTAACCAATGGTCGATGATTGTGATTGGATGAACGTCACTCAATTTCGTCTCTCGTCGTACGTTTGCGGCTTGAAATTATTTATTTTTTTTAATATTGTTTTTATCCCACTTCTGATGTCGGTTCTTTGACAGTTCAAACTTCAAGCCTGACCAAAAGTTACAAAAAACCTGCTCTAGCCATATGTTTTTGACAACAATTTCCATTATAAAATTGGTTCCGTTGAAATTCTGCAATATGGCGAGGTATTTTATTACTCTGGTCGGGCTTTACCTAGCGAAGACCTTATGAAGGATTCATGGTGAATTTAACAATTGACAAAAGCGTAGTTTACGCTCTTTGACCGAAGTTGTTTAACTGTGAAAAACACATGAATTTAAATCGACATAATTTGTATCAGTTTTCAAAAATCCTACAGTTTGAATTTAAGCAGTCATTTCGAGCCACAAACGCATTTATAAATCTAACATCAATATGCGAAAATAAGTGTTTACTCAATAGAAAAATATGTGGTAAAAAATATTTGGCTGCAACTTAGTAGTAATGGCAAGTGACCAAGTCTACGGCATTGCAAACAAACAGTGTACTATGTAACATTGGTAGGAAATTGGACTTAAACAGGCAGCCTGGCCTCTCTTCCAGGCCATAAATTAAAAAATAAGTGGAAAGACTTGGAAGAGAAATACGCCAAAATCGACTGTATATTAATAAAGCGTAGGTCTATTTTCCAGTGTTGTTCTTTATTTTTAGCTTTTAGGAACATGACTTTTATAATATAGATTGTATTTTCAGGGTTTTGAAAAAAAAATCCCTAAAAAAGGTGAAATAATAAGGTATTGAAAGTATTAAAGATATTGAAATAAAGTTAATAAAAATGTGTTAATGTTTAAGGGAAATCTTAATTCATTTGTAATACGGTCGATTTTGGCGTTACTGTTTCCTTTTCTGCTTTACAAGTGGGAAATTGTAAAACTTGCAATTGAACGAAAGAGAGTAAATTGAAAAAAGTAAGAAAAATTTATGGTTCAACTATAATATGAACAAAACGACTTAGAAATATTTATTTATAGGAGATGCTAATATTTCACTAAGCTTACTAACACAACTCGAAGTCAATTGCGGAGTCGATATGACAAAAAATAAATTATTCACATGACAAAGTGGGAACTTCAAGTAGTACTTGTAGCTTCGTGAAATACGGCATACAAATAGGGATGTTGAATGGGTATCCAAATAAATAGGCTTCTTTTTTTTTTTTTTTAATTGACCTATGCTATGCTTGTGTCGAAAAGGTACGACCAATCAAGCTTCACCGGACTTGCGGGGGAGCGGAAGACTCTACCCCTAAATAGTCATATACCAACGGGTCTAGGGGCGGCTCGAGGGAGCCTCGGACCACGGCCTAACGCGTTGATATTGAAAAACATCGTGAAGGAGACGACGCCTGAGGGGCTCCGTCTCTGATTATCAATTCTGATTTTGCTTATGGCCGCGCCCCCGCCGGCGGGTACGGGCGTTGTTACCTGAAGGGTATTCGCTACCAGAAGGGCATTCTGTTAGGTGTAATCTAAATTCTTTGGCTTTAAATAGGCTCCTTTTTACAAACATTACCCTTTTTTTTAGAACATTAGGGCAAACAGTCATCTATGATGTCACAAATGAATTTTACATAGACCATTCTTGCACAATTCTTATGTACTTATGTTTTTAATAATAAATCTTTAATTGTCAAAAGTATACCTTAGTTTAAATTTAACAAGTATTTTCAGTTCTTCTACATTTTCTTATTACCTTTAATTTTCCATGAACCTACCTTTAAATTTCAAAACAACATTTTATTGTTGTTGTTTTTATTTTGTTGCTGTTGTTTTTATTTTGTTGTTGTTGTTGTTGTTTTTTTTATATTTTATTGTTTTGAAATATTATAATAGAAGCTGCTTTGACTACCCAGTCAACATCCTCATTGTTCCACATGGAGATGGCTATACAAGCCGTAAGCTGTCCTATACCATCTCCACTCACCATAGACGCCATGATGGTGTCGATTTCTTGCTGTAACGTAGAGCATCGCTGTTCGGCAGACTCGAGTTGCGCTTGCTTGCGAACATCCGGCACTTTCGATAGCTCATCTGGGAAATAAAAAAAAAACACATTTAACAATTGAATATAATTTTCTGTTAACCAAAAAATCGAATCTTACAACAAATATAATATTATTCGTGCACTAAAAATACTAATCTTTTGCACCAAATATCCAAGGGCGTGAACCGAAGCGGGGGGAGGGGGGGGGGCGCAGTCCCCCGCTAAAAAAAAATCTACCCAGAATCAAATCGGTTGGTTAGGTTAGGTTAGACTGATGTCAATAACAGAGCGAAGGGAGCCGAGCGACCGCCGTAGTTTTGAATTTTTCAAAGTTGATAACTCAAGAAGTCTCAAGTTTGCATGTTTTGGTGCACAATTAGTATTTTAGGTGGAACAAGGGTATAATTTAGTGAAGATATTTAGGTGGAACAAGAGAATAATTTGAAGTACGGTTAAATACTATCCTTTAACAATGTGTACCTTATCAACAAAAAGCAATCATCTAAAATGAAGTTGGTAAAGCCTGACCAAAGAAATAAGAAACCTGCTCTGGGGGCGCGCGCCACGAGTATATTTTTACGACTATGGCAACAATTTCCCTTTTAAAATTAGTTCCATTGAAATTCCGCAATATGGCGAGGTTTCTTATTTCTTTGGTCGGGCTTTACATAAAAAATTGAAACCCTGATTCCTAGACTAGGCGAGAACCTGTATTTTAGGAGCCAGAAATTTGATGTTAGATGTTAGATCCTACTATAATACAATACAATACTTTACAAAATATAAAATCTTTATTGTCTGCATAAAGCTATGATCTGGCCGTGCTATGGGAATAGTCCTCCTGAGAAACGCCAGTAATGTAGCCGTTCAAGAAAACCGTTGGTTCTGGTGGCCGTTAGGGGATGTGGCCCTTCGACGAAACGGTCGGTTCTCGGAAGACATTATATGTAGATGTTTCACCAATCAACTTTTTTCCCGCAATAAAAAAACACGTCTTTTAAAAAATCATACACCTGAACTGTCTACCTACAAAATTACATCCAGATCCATTCAATCACATAATTGTGAAAAAGAGGAATTAATAGACACCCAAACTTTAACAATGCTTTTACAATTTAAAAGTCATATAAATAGTGCTATTATTTTGTAATACATTACCCAATACGCCTTTTCTTTCCATTAGCTCAAAGAACAACGTTTTCCTATACTTGTAAACCCGTTTTTTCTTCATTTTCACATTAGATAACCTATTTTTATTCCTATCGTTCTCAACGAACATTAACACACACAATTCTTCGTTCACTGCCATAATAACATTATTTTCTGCATATACATAATTATAATAGGTTAATAAAACACTTTTAAACCAAGGTTAGTTCTATTAACTTGACTATAACAGCACAATTTCAATACGAAACTAAGAAAGCTATTCGTATTTTTGAAAGAGGAAGATCATAATATAAACATTGCAATTATTTGTTAACAAGAAAGGGAAACTGAAAAGTGTTGATGTTACAGTTTAAAAACAAATTGTTGAATAGTATTTTTTGGATGTTTATGAATTTATGAATGATAGAACAATGGATTTAATAATAAATAGCATTGTTATTCTTTCCGTCACTTTATTATTAAAAAAACACCTCATTTTGCTACTATTACTACAGCCTATACAGGCTGTCCTATGGCTATCACTTGCGGAGAGAAAGTTCTTAAAATATTGTAGAGGAAATGGTACAAAAGTATGGTAGCCCATGGTCTAAAAATCAAAGGTATAACAATCGGACTGTCAAACTTGACACAAGCCTACGTCATCCTTGTCGAATATACGCATTCGTCAAGGATGAACAGCGGATGACGTAGGCTTGCGTCAAGTCACGTGGTCTTCTTGTTAGACCTTGTTTTCTTAGACCATGTGGTAGCCAAAAGAGCCTGAGCGATGCAGCGCTCCATGCAAGGTATCTCTCTCGTTGATCGTATACGAAAGAGAAAGGTCGAAGATGAAGGTAAACGGATAACGAGATTGAGGTACAGATGGCGGGACACGTGATGATAGCCGGTGGTAGTTATATTAATCAAATTGTATAAAATAATAATCATGTAAAAATATTTTGAAAAGATGCAACGCCTGTGGATTTTCTTCCGGAGAGTTCTTCTCCACAGAAGACAGCAATGAACTCGCCTCGATGTCGAAAAGTGATTTATAAAATCTTACTTCGACTAAACACATTTAGAATTTTGAATTTGGAATTTGGAATTTTTTGACCAAAGCAGTCAAAGCAGCACTAAAATAAACTACAATAGGCAGTAGGAAGGTTAAATTTAGAACTCACTCCTGAGCTCCCGGATGTACTTCTGTTCCTGCTCCAGCATCAGCCGCACCGTGTGGATCTTCGACACTTCCAACTGTCGCTGCTTCTCAGACTGAAACCACAAACACATTTTTTTTAAACCCCCGCCACGAAACCGTTACTTGATCCTCTTCTCAAGAAAAGAGCTGATAATCTTCAAATGGCTGAAGATATTTTGTTGGATCATAGCTAAGAACACTCTCGACTGTGATGGCTTCAAACAAAAAAAAATAGATCAAAATCGGCGCATCCGTTTAGGAGCTACGATGCCACAGACAGACAGACAGACACACACACACACGTCAAACATCGTTTTTTTTCGTCAGGGGTTAATAAGTACATTATCTTTCCCCACATCATATTATTATTATTCCATTTCATTTGGTTGGTTTTGGCGCCGTATAATTTCTGTGGATTGTGTGCAGTGTCCTAACCAAACTAGGGAACAGGATCATCATCGTCATCCTTTCTGTGTCTATCTCTTTCACACATTTTGTACGAACAAGATTTGAAGGGATAATATAGGTCTCACGTCGTCGCTTCTGTGTGTTTCTCGACTAAGAATCTTTTTGCCCACGTAAATATTTTTTCATAATGTTTAGGTATTACGAAAATTTTCGAAAATGGGAAGATCATAATAGTGCAAAAAATCAATTAGCCATATTTACTTAGCGTGTGGGTTTCGAGGTTTAACCTACCTCACAAACCCTGGTGTCAGAATTATTAAGCCGCCTAAGGTTTCCGACATGGCTCCTATAACTACTCTATCCGTAGATAGCCAGACCAACGGCTTTACTTCCGAAGCACGGAATAATCTTTCTTTACGGACAATCAGGTGATTCAGTCTGCAATGTCCTAACCAAACTAGGGAAAGTCTCACCAAGTGATATTTGTTCGACGTTTAGCCCCACCGGGATTCGAACTTGAAACCTCAGCTACGTCAGGCGAGTAGATTACAATGAAATAGCGTTAATAGTACTGTTGACATTGCCGCACATGTTTTTCGCCACGCGTGTCGGCGGAGGATCGACCTTGCGACCGCTAACCAGCTGTGCACATAGTAACAACTGCGCTATCTACAGCGTTTGCAACTTGGCCTTCTTTCGCGGGGTTTGTATGACTGTCCTAGCTAGGCAGTGTTTGAGCAAAACTTCTTAACTTCTGATATAACGTCTTCTTTTTTCTTTTTTATATTGACCTTATGCTTGTGTCGAAAAGGTACGACCAATCAAGCTTCACCGGACTTGCGGGGGAGTGGAAGACTCTACCCCAAAAAAAATCATATACCAACGCGTCTAGGGGCGGCTCAAGGGAGCCTCGGACCACGGCCTAGCGCATTGATATTGAAAAACATCGTGAAGGAGACGAATTCTGATATGACGTTATTAAGTGTTCTTAAAAACCTATGATGAATAAAGAATTTTGAATTTTTCGAATTTTGTGTCAATTATGATTATAAGTGTACTTACATGTGTAATTTTAAGGTTGGAATTACCTCAATTCCAAATTTCATACAAAACTAAATAATCATTTGCTCCCCGTAAACATGGTCCTATTTTCATTATCTTTTGAAAGTATTGTAGATACAATAAAAAACTAGGTTCAAAGGTTTTACAGTCTTTCAAAAAAGGCGTGAATCTTATTTTCTGAAACATCCATAATTTAGAGCGTGACAGCATCATATAAAACGGCAACACCGTAAAGGGAGTGGCGCCCCTATTAATTTCACGACTTTTTTTCCAGACTATAATTTAAAAAAATCTTCTAAGCTACCATGTACAGTAGGCAGCACATGCGGCTGGACATTATGACCTTGAGAGCGCCCGTATTCCGTAGCTGTATGTGTGAAATTCGTAGTGCAAGTGTCCAGCCGCATGTGCTGGCTTCTGTACATACGTTAATTATTAGCATTGAAATATGCACCATATAATATTTTCGATGTTGATGTAATGACTTTTATACTGATAAATTATTAATTTTATCTACAACACAAAATATGCAAATTGGAACCTAACTTTTTTTATATAAAAACGTTCAGGTTGACAGTCCTCTTAATAACTTTGCCAGTAAATCGTGCAGTTTATGTTATATGCACCATATGACGCAGTATTAATTACCAATGATGATGAAGGTATTTACTACAGCCTCGTATAATGCACATTATACACCGCAAGGCAAGGCCGCGCAAGGCAACGACGCATTGTATTGTGTTGGGTTATCTTATCACCTGCCGATACACTGTAAAACATTATTAAGGAGAAAGTATTTTTTGTAATCTGTTGTTATCTAACCAACTTAAATATACATTTTCAGAGCAATAGCTAAATAATCAGTATAGATCACTTTGAAAATCAAGTGGCTTTGCATGCCTTCTGAAGCAAGCCAAGGGCAAAAATCATCTTTTTTCGTAAACGTGCCCTATTATGGCAAGGCATTCCAACTAGGGTATACATTAGTAGATTTAATATTTTGAAATCGCTATTCTAACTAACTATACCCGACGAGGGTTACCTATATTCTCAATCCGAAAATTTTAATACCGAATATGTTTGTACCGAAAACGGATTGCATTTTTTTACTTTCCATATTATTGTTTTACCGAAATTATTTTTATCAGATTATCATTCACCAGAGTTTAGTTTCTCTTTTTAATTTGTTTACCTTGGTATTAATAGACGGAAAACCACATATTTGAAAAAAAAAAGCAATCCCAGCCAGTGGGGTGGGTTTGCCTTCAAGAATGGCAGGAGTGGTCTTTCTGTAACCTTCTAATATTGTGTGTTTGTTTATATCGTAGTGTCTTACATTGACTGGCAGCGGAGCGGTGATTGGCGTTTTGTGTCGCGACGTGTTCTGTTGCACGGTGAGGACTGTCGTGGGATTGGCTGGAAAACAAACACAACAAACATTAGATATTTAACTTAGCTATAGCTAAATAGTAGAAAGATCAGAATACAGACTATACGCCCTGAAAGTACACATAACAAATTGTAACAGAGCGCCATCAGAACGCATTATAAAATCGCTTATTGGTTTCTCATTTTCGATCCTTAATGTACAGTCACTATTATTAACGATTAATTCGTTATGAGAAGATTTATCTAAATACAAAAGAGACTGACAAAAATTATGCAGCCCTCTCTCGTCTCTCTACTTATTTCCTACCTTTTGTCCCTCATTGTACTTAAAGCAGTAAGCCTAGTATGAAGCACACAAGTCGTGTCGTGTGACATGCGATTATCTTACAATCTGTCAAAAAGCTGCCAGAAACCTGCCATGCTTCTATACCGACTGCACGTACACTGGGTTGTCACACCCTACATAAAACAGCGCGACATGACACTGACCTCGGATCATGTGCACCACTTGTTGGTGCGTGTGGTGCAGCACCGGCACGGAGCCCACCTTCAGGATGCGGTCGCCGGCCCGCAGCCCCGCCAGCCACGCGGCGCCATGCTCCTTTACCGACTGCACGTACACTGGGTTGTCGCCTGGAAACCGTACAATGGGCAAAGTTAATGAGTGAGTACTATCGCGGATAGATAGTGGAGGGAAAGCACGATCAAGGAAACTCCGAAAGTAGTTAAGTCACGTTTATTTGGGAAAATATTATGTTAGAGCTTTAGAATAACACTAAATTTAAAAAATTCATAACCCCCGACACGAAACCGTTTCAACAACTAGAAAAGAGCTGATAAAAGATATTTTCTTGGATCATAGCTAAGAACACTCTCGATTGTGATACCTTGCAAACAAAAAAATTTAGATCAAAATCGGCGCATCCGTTTAGGAGCTACGATGCCACAGACAGACAGATAGACAGACAGACAGACACGTCAAACTTATAACACCCCTCTTTTTCGTAGCGAGGGCTGCGGCCGTCTATGTGGCAGCCGCCAAATTCAAAAGATATATACTTTTTATATTTAAATAGCCAGGAATGCGGAAACAGGCTGCCAGCACGAAAGCGGCGAGCAAGCAGGACGCATGCACGCCACAGTAGGTACCTAACCCCTTGGTTCCGGTAACTGAAATTTTCCCCTTGATGGGCTACTCTTGATGGCGATCCCGATCCGTCGACATTGAGATCGGGCGTTCCGTACTCTCGAATGCCACACTAGCGCCACCTTGGTTTCATATTGGGCGGACTAGTAAACTAAATGAAATCAGACATTTGTCAACTCTTGGCGGGCATATTTTCAAGAGTAGCGGTCTAAAACTGAATTTGGTATTGCATTGGGTTGAAATCGGGATCGATATAGATTTCGGATTCATAGGTGATTCCAATTTGGAGTGTAGGTGTGGTTTGGTTCCCCAGAAAATGGACCACCAGAAGATACTATTATACATCATTGGTTTGTTCTTGTTCTCGATCAGGCCCGTAGCAGTCTTCTTCTTGTTAAACGGAGGCAACAAATCCAGTTTAACTTGCCCTTTATCTGAATAACTGTCTTTAGGTGAAGATAATTCACCAGCCGTATTCTTAAACAAAATGTAGAGCAGGCCGGCCATTTTAACTTAGTCTGTATCAGAGTAACTGTCTATAGTTAACAAGAGATCTCCAGCCGCTCTTCTTGTTCAACTCAAGCCACATACAGGTCCGTTTTAACCAGGTCACTTATGTGAATACCTATCTATATGTGAACAGAGATCAGCAGCCATGCTCCTCAACCGAAATTGAGACCAAGCCGGCCATTTTTACCTTTATCTCATCAGAATACTGTCTATAGGTAAAGAGATGTCACCAGCCATTTTAACCTGGTCTCTGTACCTGTCTACAGTTAACGAGAGATCTCCAGGAACAGAGATCAGCAGCCATGCTCCTCAACCAAAATTGAGATCAAGCCAGCCATTTTCACCTTTATCTCATCTGAATACTGTCTATAGGTAAAGAGATGTCACCAGCAATGGCGTGCTCCTAAACTAAAAGGGAGAGCAGACCAGCCATTTTAACCTGGTCTCTGTAACTGTCTACAGTTAACGAGAGATCTCCAGGAACAGAGATCAGCAGCCATGCTCCTCAACCAAAATTGAGATCAAGCCGGCCATTTTTACCACCTTTATCTCATCTGAATACTGTCTATAGGATAGGTAAAGAGTAGTCAACAACCATGGCATGCTTCTAAACGAAAATGGAGAGCAGGCAGGCCATTTTAAGCTGGCCTGTGTCCGTATACAATGATAGGCGAAGTGGGGTCACCACTTCACCAGTCACATACCGGAGACCTTCATCCCGTAGCCGTGCTCGTCGCGCTGGATGGTGACGGTGAGCAGCTCGTCGCCGCCCCCGCCCGCCCCGCCCGCGCCCCCCAACATGCCTGCAACAAAGGAAGAAACATTTTATAGGAGAATATACAGGGTTTGAAAAGCAAACCGCCAGACGCGACAAAGTGCGGACTGAGGGACGATATTAGAGTTTAAGCAGCGTGTAAATAGCTCCCGCCACTAGGGACCAATAGGGAAGGGCTACTATTTGCTATTCTGTGCTCCCGCTTTTTATGAAACAGGCGTAAAAAATTTACTTATTACATCATTGATACTAATATTGTAATCATTGATACTAATATTCTAAAGAGGAAAGATTTGTATTTTTGTGTGTGTATGTTTGTAATGAATCTATATCGATTTTTACATCCACCTGAATCGGTTTTTGTCATTTTTTTTCTTTGTACAGATTATCGACCTCTAGAGTTTTATGGATTCATTATAGGTATATAGATATGATAATTAATAATTATGTTTGAACGAGTAGACCCAAAAGCTCTCCCCACATTACGAAGGTTCCGGATTCGAATTTTCTTTTCTTTTTCTATTAAAACGTTGTGTATTGTATGTGCCAAGCACTACAGTTATATGCTGGCATTGTTACGAATAAAAAATTAAAACAACTAATATAAATAAAAACAACTTGTGTAAGTAAACGCCACACGTGTATATGTACGCCATATGTTTAAGATTCAATACTCAATCTACAACACAACTGCACCTTTATTCCACAGCAATAAAGACGGTTAGACTAAGTTTATGGACTTGCATTACATTTGGTGCAAGTGAGAACGCGTTACCGAAATACATCTGCATTAGGATACTGTAAACAGGAAGTAGAAAAGCTACCGATAGCAACTAAATATCTGACGAGTTCGTTGCATTCAGCTTCCATTTCAATAATAATATCACTTTGACCTCATAATATAGTACAGAAGATGTTTTGACAAAAAGAAATATCAATCCCTATGAGGCATGTACGTACAACACAAATATGCGTGGTTTATATGAATTTTATCTAGCGAGAAAAACTTTAGTCACTTCAATCAATCCCACGAGAAAAAAATATAGCTAGTTAAACTTAAGTATGAAATACACAACATTTTCAAATAATTAATTTATTTTATTTATAAGAGAATCGTTATTTCAATCAACACTAACCAGCTTTTCTCCACAAACATCAAAGCTGTTTTAAAATATTAAATTAAATCTAGTTGTACAGATACTCGTATTAGAACAAAACATGACGACGCACGGAAGCAATATATTTTGTGTTAAATACTAAAGAATAGCACTTTGTCGACCGTATGTCAGTTGTAATAAATCACTAGCTATTCAACAAGGTCGACGACGGTACAGAACAGTAGGCCTACTATGTAAGTAGCGACAGGCTCGAGAAGCTGTCAAACGCGACATAGTGACATTAGAGCCATAGCAGTTCTGTCAATATGTCGCGTTTGACAGCTTCTCGAGCCTGTCGCTACTTACATAGTAGGCCTACTTACTGGGTCCCGATCACACTTCGAACGATTTAGCCAAAGCTAAGCTTTAACCAAAACCGCTGTCAAATTAACTAATCCGCACCGTGCCTAAATTGACAGCAGTTTTGGTAAAATGTTAAAGTTTAGTTTTGGTTTTTTAGCGCGCTACTCTTGGTCTTTGCCCAATATTTCTCATATATACCTAAATAATGTATGTGCGTATATTACGTCTCCACCAAGGGTCTCGAACCCCATGAATTAGGGTAAATAGGCTTTAGTGGACCACGCAGGCCCAACGAGGGTTGGTCACGCACGAACACCCAACCTTAGAATTTCTTTAAAGAATTTGATGATGTTTTCCTTCACTGTAAAAGTGTAGAATAAACATACATACATAATATGAATTACATAATATTAGACTAAATTTTGCCAAGAAAAGGTCAAGTAAACAACTTTATCTCAATCCTGTGACTGCAATAAAAACGCGGTTTTAAAAGCATATCCAGAAACCTGGTTCAGTCGATGATCAAAACAGCATTAGCTCCCAAGGCCGGGACATAAAACAATTTGCGGCTTTGCGGCCACGCGGCGGCCAGACAATCGTTTCCGACTCTCGTAAATTCGACACAAAACATGTGCACGCGCAACTTCATCCGCGCTCGTTTGGCGACGACAAATACAAATTTTACATTTCATTCATGGTTTTATGTCCTTCATTCATAATTCTGTGCCTTGAAAGGACTTTGAGGCAGAGTTACTCAGGCGACGTCTCCGTCATGTTTTCTGTACGAACACGCTAGGCCATCGTCTAAGAAAACAAGGTCTTGCATTCGGACCACGTGACTGTCCCAAGCCTACATCATCATGCGCTGTTCATCCTAGTCGAATGCGTGTTAATAGACAAGGATGTACAGCGCATGATGACGTAACCTTGTGTCAGTCACGTGGGTGGTCCGTATGCAAGACCTTGTTTTCTTAGACCATGTGCTAGGCCGAAGTCCTCTTCACTCCTCGCACCCTTCCCCCGCCACTGGACTGACTACTTTGGGGTAGAGCCCTCCGCTCCCTCGCAAGTCCGGTGAAGCTTGATTGGTACATAGATTTTGCGACTCAGGCCGGATTTGTGCGAGTGGACAGACAGGTAAATTAAAAAAAAGTACTTCGGAAGGCACGTGTTTTGTTGGTCCCAACTACTATCTATGAATGTAGTCGTAACGAGCCACATTAGAAGCCTTAGGGCGGTTCGATTCGGACACCAGGGTTTTTGAAGTAGGGTAACCCTGACCAGATTCATCAATCCACATAACTGATCTAGATTCTTTTGAACTGAAAAAACTTTGTAAGAAAAAATACTAATATCACTCATATGGATGAATTGCGAACTTCTTTTTAGGAATCGGTTATAAATCATATTGTATGGGGCATAGAGTGGGCTTATTTAGGTCGGGAATCCTTACGTCACTTCGCGTACGACATAATATTACCCGGCGCATAATCACAAGTTCATTACACTGTCCAATCAATGCCCTACCAAATATGGTGCAAGTATTTATGTCAACGACACCGCAAGTACAACCCACACAAAACAAAAAGCACAGTACTTATAAACAGAACGAGTTGAAGTTCGACTTGGTTTGAAAGAAAGGCTTTCAGGTAGAGTATTCTTATATCACTTTTATCCAACAAGTGAAAGTTTGTTTGCTTTAATAATTTAAATCTCAACATGGGGAATAACTTCACAGTTTTCTTACGCATTTGTAGATATTGGTAGATATTAATAGCAATAAGGCGGTCGCAGTTAAGTCACGTCATACTTCATACTAATATTATAAAGAGGAAAGAATTGTATTTGTGTGTGTGTGTGTGTGTGTGTGTGTATAGATTTGTAATGAATAAACTCAAAAACTAATGAACCGATTTCAAAAATTCTTTCACTATTAGAAAGCTACGTTCACCCTAAGTAACATAGGCTACCTTTTACCGCGGCAAAATGCCTCATTCTCACGGGAAAAACTGTAGTTAAACACAGATTAGCACTGTTAAAATTAATTATTACACACACATTTATATTATCTGCACATTTCAGATTAAACTGATATTTAGCTTTATAAAATTACGAATGATACGATTGTGAAAATGGTCAAGCTGGTTGAGGCCTGGAGAAAAAGGTGAAGTATTAATGAATGAAAATGACCTATGTATGACGAATGTATTCCAGAATTTAATATTCTTTAGACGATAAAGAAATGGTAAATGCATGCAAGGCACCTCCTCGTTACAACCTGTCACCCCCGATCCGAACCAACCCGTATTCGACTGCATGACGCCATATTCCACAGAACGTGCCAAATCTCTTCCGTAAGCTATTTGCTAACTAAGAAACGATCGCGATTCTGGCTAATCAACATTAAAATACCACACGAAGTTACCGTTCGCATTATAATTTCCTCCGAAAAGGTTTATATTTAGAAAAAAAGAACTAACTAAAGTACCTACCAAATAGCATTAGGCCA
Source organism: Teleiodes luculella (assembly GCA_948473455.1). Lineage (NCBI taxonomy): Eukaryota > Metazoa > Arthropoda > Insecta > Lepidoptera > Gelechiidae > Teleiodes > Teleiodes luculella. The sequence goes on from OX419607.1 coordinate 755,320, forward strand.
GCGCGGTTGACTAAGTTATTTAGTTCGCTGTAACTTTGATCGATGTTTTAATAACAGTGAAAGGTAAATTGCGGTTTACGATTAATGACGTATTAAAAAAATACTACTTACTAAACAAACAAACAAACAAATATTCTCGTATTACTAGATCTCGTTCAAACCAATTTTCGGTTTTACCATCCTTTTATTTTAGAAGTTAGAGGGGGGGACATACACATTTTACCACTTTGGAAGTGTCTCTCGCACAAACTATTCAGTTTATAAAAAAATGATATTAGAAACCTCAATATAATTTTTGAAGACCTATCCATAGATACCTTACACGTATGGGTTTGAAGAAAAAATTTTTTTTTGGTTTAGTTCTAAGTATGGGGTGTCCCAAAATTTATTGTTTTCTTCATATTTTTTTGTAAAAATCTTAATGCGGTTCACAAAATACATCTACTTACCAAGTTTCAACTGTATAGCTCTTATACTTAGTTTCGGAAAAAAGTGGCTGTGACATACGGACGGACAGACAGACAGACAGACATGACGAATGTATAAGGGTTCTGTTTTTTGCCATTTGGCTACGGAACCCTAAAAACGATACAAATGCGTAAGAAAACTCTGTCTTCAATACGATTTTAAACCAAAACAGCTGATCTGATCGGGATACAAATTTGCTAATGCGACAGATGGCATCACCCGGAAGGAAATGCTTCTAATGGCGGGACAACGTCATTCCCGGGAATTTCCCCAATATTAATAACGAGAGCGATTCCGCGGCTTAGAGCTATACGTATGTAAAATGTACTAGTTCGCCTAGAATCGCGCCAGTTGTCAAATTATTTTATACGCAGCGGCCTTGGCGAACATTCGCCTTTATGAAATGTGTGACACCGTAACGCGTCTGCTACAGTATTTATATTCCGTGTGCTTTGCCGTTTTATTTACTTTTGTGATGTAATGTCTTTTGAAAAACTGTACATTTTATCCGTTTTTCTTTATAATGAAAATGTGGAAACCTAGTTCTTAATTTTTCAAGGTTGGACCACTTTACGGAGGATAAAACGTTATCCTTGTGATAATGTATGGATGTTTGTCACTCTTTCAAACAAAAACTATTCAATGTATTTTAATAAAACTTTATAATAATATAGCCTAAAGGTACAGTAGCCAGCACATGTGGCTGGACATGTTGGCCTTGAGAGCGTCCGTATTCCGTAGCGGTAGGGGTGAATTTCGTACTGCGAATGTCCAACTGCATGCTGGCTTCTGTACATCAAAATAACACATAATAATACCCATTACCGCGGGAAAAATCATTCATTCAAAACCTGTCAGCGCAGGCGGAGCCGCACGGCGAAAGCTAGTCGACTACAACAAACTATGTGCCTGGTAGAAATTGCTACTTGAGCAATAAGGCCGCTTATTTTATTTGTACAGTTAACTTACCATTGTATTATGTATTTTTTGTTATGCAAGTACTAGCTTTCCGCCTCCGGCTTCACCCGCGTTATAGACTAGGAAACAATCTCTGAATTTTGATTGTCAGAGGTAAAATTTTGTAACAAGTTGTTAATAGTGCTTTTCGGGGGTTTTGGACATCGCCGAATCCGAAAATCGCTATTAGCAGTTCGAAAAATTACTCCTTGCACCTGAAATCCAAAATGGCGGCCGAAAAAAAATAAAAAAAGTAAACATGTCATGTGGGGTATTAAATGAAAGGTAATCATGAGTAGATTACAAATATATAACATATTGCTATATCCGCGCCCCCTGGTCCAAGTTATTAAAACTTAACTTGCACTGTATGTATGTATGTATGTATGTTTGTTCGGGTGGAATCTTTGAACTCAATTTTGAAGTAGATATCTTCAACCGATTGAGCTGAAATTTTGTATACACGTTTAGTTTGGATGACAATGCACGATATGGTTTATCACGTCAATCTAAATCCAATATGGCGGCCTATCCAAGATGGCGGAGTTGTTATTTTTAATGCATTTCTACAATATGGGTATCAAATGAAAGGGTTTGTTAAGAGTAATCCGAAAAATAATGTGGCGTCATTCTAAATCCAATATGGCGGGCTATTCAAGATGGCGGATTAGTTATTTTTAATGCACTTCTACAATATGGGTATCAAATGAAAGGGTTTTTAAGAGTAATTCCAAAAAGAATGTAACGTCATTTTTAATCCAATATGGCGGATCATAGCCAGCGAAGACTAAAAAGTAAAAAATAAATTAAATGCAAAGAAAGCTTTTATTTAAACGCTCCAAAAAGAAGAAAATAATTTTATCCTTAAAAATTTTAACTATCAATTATATTATAACCTCATTATATACTATTCATAATAATATGATCATAAAACCTTGTCGCGAGGTTTAATTAGGTACCTACCAGTATTTAGTTAAATTATAATTAAAAATAAAATAAACTTAGGTACTAGTTTATTTACAAATCGCACGGCAAACAATTTTTCAAAAGTAGCGTTTTGAGCCTACTTTGCAATACTTTGCATAGCCAACTTTGTATAAAAGCACTATGAGCAACTTGTTACAAGATTTACCTCTCACCTCAAAAACTAGCGCGATATTTCAATTTCTTTCCTAGTCTAATAACAGATTTCCCGTGGGAATGAGAAAAAAGTAGCCTATGTGTTATTCTGATTTATATTATAAGCTATATTATTGTAAGGTTTCATTAAAATCAATTCAGTAGTTTTTGCGTGAACGAGTAACAAACACATCCATCCATACTTACAAACTTTCGCAGTTACAATATTAGTAGGATTCTATTCAATTGTACAACAAATCCAAAGTGGAATCTGTTCAAAGTGAAATCTGTCCAATGTGGAATCTGTCTATTGTGGAATCTGTCCAATGGGTCGTTCCATAGTGACTGGTGGGACATTTTTCTTTTTCTCCGGAATTCGACCAATTATGAGCTATAATTGTGTGATCGAATCTTACAAAATAGTAAGATGTATCTTATAACAGAAAAATCGTGAATTTACAAGATCCCTTCATAAAAAACTCCAAATACTTTCAGAGTTTCTTGTAATTATTACTTGAATGAGTGTGGCTGGTGGGACAAAAAAAACCCCCTCTCTTACCGCCAAGTACTTGAGGACCAATTTTAATTCGGCCACTTAGTTTTCAAGAGAGATTCTCTTTTTAATATAAAGTCTATTCTATATTCTTTTCTTTTCATTGAGAATTAGACTTATTACCTTACATAGAATCAAGAAATATATTTTTTAGTTGTGACTGGTGGGACAGGCAACCAAAACAGCATTTATTTCTCGATATAATTTAGTCGATTTAAAAAGTTTCTAATGAGACAAATTAATTTTTTATTGATTTAAAATTATTTTCTTCGCAAGTTAGTGCAAATGCAGACATTTAATTATCAGTTAGATAGATTAGAAATAATTTAAGAAATTGGAAGAGGTATTTTCCCGTTTTGCGTGGAATGCCCCCAATGTGGAATCTGTCCAAAGTGGAATCTGTCCAAAGTGAAATCTGTCCAATGTGGAATCTGTCCAATGTGAAATCTGTCCAAAGTGGAATCTGTCCAAAGTGAAATCTGTCCAATGTGGAATCTGTCCAAAGTGAAATCTGTCCAATATGGAATCTGTCCAAAATGGAATCTGTCCATAGTGGAATCTGTCCTATGTGGAATCTGTCCAATATGGAATCTGTCCAATGTGGAATCTGTCCAATATGGAATCTGTCCAATATGGAATCTGTCCAATATGGAATCTGTCCAATGTGGAATCTGTTCAAAGTGGAATCTGTCCAATATGGAATCTGTCCAATGTGGAATCTGTCCAATATGGAATCTGTCTAAAGTGGAATCTGTCCAAAGTGGAAACTGTCCAATATGGAATCTGTCCAATATGGAATCTGCCCAATGTGGAAACTGTCCAAAGTGGAATAAGTCCAATATGGAATCTGTCCAATGTGGAAACTGTCCAATATGGAATCTGTCCAAAGTGGAATCTGTCCAATATAGAATCTATCCAATGTGGAATCTGTCCAATGTGGAATCTGTCCAATGTGGAATCTGTCCAATGTGGAATCTGTCTAATGTGGAAACTGTCCAATATGGAATCTGTCCAAAGTGGAAACTGTCCAATATGGAATCTGTCCAATATGAAATCTGCCCAATGTGGAAACTGTCCAATATGTAATCTGTCCAATGTGGAATCTGTCCAAAGTGGAATCTGTCCAATATGGAATCTGTCCAAAGTGGAATTTGTCCAATGTGGAATTTGTCCTATGTGGAATTTGTCCAATGTGGAATCTGTCCAAAGTGGAATCTGTCCAAAGTGGAATCTGTCCAAAGTGGAATCTGTCCAAAGTGGAATCTGTCCAAAGTGGAATCTGTCCAAAGTGGAATCTGTCCAAAGTGGAATCTGTCCAAAGTGGAATCTGTCCAAAGTGGAATCTGTCCAAAGTGGAATCTGTCCAAAGTGGAATCTGTCCAAAGTGGAATCTGTCCAAAGTGGAATCTGTCCAATGTGGAATCTCCCCAAAGTGGAATCTGTCCAAAGTGGAATCTGTCCAAAGTGGAATCTGTCTAATGTGGAATCTGTCCAAAGTACTACAACTATATATAAAAGTTGCGATGCACACGATCCCACCGATAGCGTTGCGCTATCGCAATGAACAACACTTCCCAAGTTAGCACTTGCTGAGAATATTAAACTTATTTACTGCGTTAATGTACAAGAAGACGGGGAATGACGGGAAGTTTATAAAAGACCTCAGACTGAGCGACGCCCGTTGTACGGACTGACCACACTGAATGGTATCAACTAGAGATATGAGGTAATCTGTCTTGGCTTTTCTTGGTGGCCTAAAGCACTGTGTCAAGACATTATCTCACATTTAACCACTTCTGTGTAAATTCCCTCCAAATTAGGTTGATTGTATTGTATTGATGCTTAGAATTTTAGACTGCCCTTGCCTAAGTGTTTAATAATATCATCTTGCACAACTATAGTTTTGCGTTAATCTAACCTCTTAAATAAAGATCTTATCTTGTTTTTACACCGTAATTTATATCCTTTGTTGGCTTCATACACAAGTTTGTTTTACTACTGTTATAATACTGTAGCCAGTCAGTACACTACCAGTATCAGTGCTAATATCAACCTTATTTCTTAACAATAAAGTCGCCTTGGTCAAAATTAAGATGTTGACTGTATTTGTACTAAAAGGGCTTCGCAGACCCTTCTAATTAACACGCTTCCAGTTAGATTTTGTAAGAGACTTACACACCAGCGAAGGAATTTAAAGTTGACCAACCTGCACACTGAACCAGCGTGGTCGACTAAATCCTATTCACCCTAGTTCAGAGGAGCCATTCGGTAGGAATTATAGAAAAGTAATACATATTATTTCTACTATAAACAAACAGAAATGAGTTAAGGCAAAACAACTTTATATAATGCATTCATTTTCGACTTTTCTGATCAGGGTAATAAGGTTAAAATTAAGTGGCAACATAGTGGCCACTGCCTTGTAAAGGTTTATTTAGTTTAAGATTGACAGACAGTGCAGCTGTACCCCTACTATGTAAGTAGCGACAGCCTCCAGAAGCTGTCAAACGCGACATAGTGACATTAGAGCCATAGTAGTTCTGTCAATATGTCGCGTTTGACAGCTACTGGCCTACTGGTATCGAATCTGGACTCAACGAAACGCGAAAGTTTTACTGCCAAGTCTCAGACACTATTATTTCATTCACACTCATGTTTCTTTAGTGGCTACAATTGTAACGGAGTACTGGTACTGTCAAGTGCACATCAAACTGATGGACATGCGTCTCGCGAATTTTCAACGACTATAAGAACGGTCATATTTCTTTCCGGTAAATCGGACTGGGGAAAGTCTCATAAAGTGCCTGCCATCCTACCTTCTAAATAGGACTGAATTAGTATAAGTGCAATCTTACTTCGAATAAAACATATTTCATTTCATTTCATTTCAAGTGCCCCGCCGGGATAAACCCTTAACCGACTCCGTGCTTCAGAAAGCACGTAGAGCTGTTCATCCCGGCTACAAAATTATGGATGTAGTCGTTATCGTTACAAGAGCCATGGCAGAAGCTTGAGGCGGCTCAATATGTCTAATTCTCAGGGTTTGTGTAATAAGAATAAAACTATACAAAGTCCAAAGTGTTTATCTTGATCTGTTCTTGACTGTACTTAGCACTCTCGTGCGAAAATTAATCACTTGCGGTCGGCCGAAACTGGTGTTATGGACGGGAACCGTTATAAATGCACTGGTACGGTATTCGGCCCGGTAAGGTAAACGTATGAGTCCCATACATATTTAGGACAATCATTTTCTTTATTCAGTGATTTCATAAAAAATCCTACATTTAATAACTCATTTATTTTCCCGAGGGAATGTGGTATTTCTCGCTGTAAAAAAGACAGCCTGTCTTATCGTGATTTCATCTTTTTTTAGTCAATTCAAGTAAATTAGGGGCCAATATGATGTAAAAAACAGAAGAGCAAGTTAAAATAATTTGTGATTTCTATTTGACTTAGACCATATAGATACAAGTGAAGCAAAATAAAAATATCTACCTCTATGATTTGGACGCTTATTTTTGATATTGTAATAATGTAAAGAAGATGTTTCAGTTTATTGAAAGATTGAATATTTATTACTAGCGACCCGCCCCGGCTCCGCACGGGAAAATGGTTATTGTGGGTTAAGTATATTATGCATGTATTATACATATAAACCTTCCTCTTGAATCACTCTATCTATCAAAAAAAACCGCATCAAAATCCGTTGCGTAGTTTTAAAGATTTAAGCATACATAGGGACATAGGGACAGAAAAAGCGACTTTGTTTTATACTATGTAGTGATAGTGATTTTTCCGTGGCTCAGTTATAGTTAATCAGATGCTGAGTTAGCTAGCTAACAAAAAAAATTCTGTAGAGCTCGATTTACAATTTTCATTAATCACTGTTAGTTGCAGTTATTGTGTTCCAGTTTTTCCTTCCTTTGTGTATTCAATTGAGATTTTCAATAGATAGTTTACGTCATTTGCAGTATTGCGGTATTTTATGAAATATTTTTCATTTTTAAACATTTTTATTTCTTTAGCATTTTATGCGATTTTTTTTTAAACAGGCTCGACAGGTCTTTGATTGTCACGTTTTAAGACCCTTGCGCTAATAATAATTATTATAACTACGCCCGCGTTGTTTTTCGACTTTTCCGTATTGATTTTTAACTCTTTAATTTTACGCGTTTAAAAGTGTCCAAGATGTTGACCGGGGATAAAGTACCACCATGCAAAATTTCATTCAAATCGGTCTAACAGTTTCGGAGATCAATGGATATGCCCATACAATGTGCTGAGCCGTATATGAGTTACTATATAGTTTTTTAACTATCCCACGGGAATTTTATTAATTTTCCGGTTTAAAAGTATATAAGATGTTGACGGGGGATATAAGGTAACAACATGCAAAATTTCATTCAAATCGGTGCAATAGTTTCGGAGATTAGCCTGTACAAACAGACAAAAAAAAAACAAAAACTAACTATCGACGCTTCTTTCTTACATCCCCCTAAATCGGTTTTTTTATGTGTACAGATTTTCGACCTCTACAGTTTTATTGTATCTAGATGTAAAAGTTACTCTGTCTGTCTGTTTGTTAGGCTTACACGCCAAAACAACTGAACTGATTATGATGAAACTTAGTACAGAGATAGATTAGAACTTGAGAAAAGACATAGGTTTACTTTTACCGCGGGAACATACCTCATTACCACGGGAAAAACTGTTAACGCGAGCGGAGGGGCGCGGGATAAGCTAGTTGTAAATATTCCTGCGGTTGTAGTGCACCTAATATGTTGCACAGACAGATAGTAAAACTGGTGCATTGCGCATTGCAGGGGGAGAGGTGGGAGTTTGGGGGGGGAGTGGCAATCAAAACACATAGACTAACTGTAAGGACTTGGATATAAGCCCTTTATTGTTATGTTATTACTAGCTTTCCGCCTGCGCTAACGGTTTTTCTCGTGCGGAGCGGGGATCTCCCCGCGGTAAAAGCTAGCCTATGTGTATTTATAAGCTATAATATTGTAAAGTTGTATTAAAATCCATTTAGTAGCTTTTGCGTGAAAGACTATCAAACATCCATCCATCCTATCTAACAAACTTTTGCGTTAAGACATAGACATAGACATAATTTATTTGACAAAACACAATACAATACAACAAAAAGGAAAAAGAAAAACAATGGTTACAATATTAGGTATAGGTAGGATGCTGGCATTTTATATCAATTAGTTTCAAAAATATTGTAGGGCAGAAAATTATAATTGTTTTAGATTTGCAGCTCTTAACGTAGTTCAACATCTAACCTGAATAAGGTTGACCGAAAAAATAATAAAAGCGATTCATGGTTACAAAGTGAATACCGAAGTCGCATCGTAAAAATCATACCTTACGATTACTCTTTGATACTGTATTTTAGGTAGTCTAGTCTAGTCATTATTAGTCAAAACAACTTTATGAAATTCATTCGTTTACGACTTTATGTTAAGGGTATAAAGGTTAAAATTAAGGTGGCAAGATAGTAGACACTGCCTTGTAAAGGTCCAATCCTTTTGATACGATCCGATGGAAAGTCTGGTACCAAGGACCATTTATAAGCTTTGACGTCGAAAAAATATTTTGTAAATCTTACTCGAATAAAAATATTTAGAATTTGATTTACTTATTATTTATTTATATAACGGGTGGCCCATAAGTCCTTTGAGTCGTAAAAAAAATATTAAAAAAAAACTAATGGCATTATGCAAAAGGTTTTTATTTTGTAGTAATCCTTATAAAACGGGAATTATTTTTTGAAAATTACATCATCCAAATGTAATCCGTTACAGTTACAGCACTCCTGTAAGCGGCGACTAAAATTATCCATCACTCTCTCATCTCATCAATCTCATCAATCTCTGCAATGCTGTCAGCCGTTACACAGCCCCAAACTGTCACTTTAGGGCTGTGTAACGGCTTTTCGTGTTTGCGTTTTGGATTTCCACAGCTCCAGTAGCGGCAATTCTGCTTACTGACATGGCCGTTGATGTGGAAGTGAGCCTCATCAGAGAATAACAGATTATTAAATGAAGTAAATCTGGATAATTTTAGAATTTTAGTCGCCGCTTACAGGAGTGCTGTAACTGTAACGGATTACATTTGGATGATGTAATTTTCAAAAAATAATTCCCGTTTTATAAGGATTACTACAAAATAAAAACCTTTTGCATAATGCCATTAGTTTTTTTTTAATATTTTTTTTACGACTCAAAGGACTTATGGGCCACCCTGTATTATATATATTATTTTTTCTGTTACTTATCTTGTGCGATTACCTAATTTAATACATAACTTTCTTTTACTAAATTACTGCTTTCTTTTTGAAAATTAGGCCGGTACTAATTAATTTACTTAATTAGATTTGAACTTAATCAGATCGAATCATCAAAGCTAGTGAAGGGTGCAGCGCAGCAGTAAGAAGCCGTCGCGAATCAATTTACTTATCAGAAGATAGAAGTTATATTCCTTAAATAAACACCTCTAAGCAAATAAAAAAAAAAAATTTAAATAAATAATTTTACAAATACAAATACAAATACAAAATCATTTATTTGCTAGAATACACAATTATAAAGATGTCAATATTTAGTAAAATGTCAGGTATTCAACCTTAACTAGGCATGCAAATATTAGGTAGGTAGTTTACAATGTCACAACAATAAATCACACATCATAGAATTTTGGATCGTAGGACATAAACTCGTTTGTGCTATAAAAACAGCGCTCTAATAGCCAATTAGTTAATTTACGTTTAAAATCATGATCTCGCAATGATTTCAGATCAGCGGGTAGTTTATTAAATATTTCAATACATAGATTGAACACATTTTTTTTGTATATGAAGGATCTACAAGGTGGTTGATATATCATGTCCATATATTGAGCTCTAACCATTCTATTTGTACGATCTCTCTGCAATTGAAAAACATTACGGTTATTCTTTACAAACACACATATATCTTTTATATAAAGACACGGTAAAGGCAAGATCTTATATTTTTTGAAGAGAGGTTTGCAACTATCTACGTAATCTGAATTTGCTAAAGCACGAATACATTTTTTTTGCAAAAAGAACACTCTGTTTACCTCCACGGAATTACCCCAAAGAATCAAACCGTATGAAATCACTGAGGAGACATACCCGTGATATGCAGTTAAAGCCGCATCTGAAGATACAGTTTGCCGTAACCTTCTCAGTGCAAAAACAAAGCGATTTATCTTTTTACAAACATGATCTACGTGTTTCTTCCAATTAAGATTTGTGTCCAACATAAAACCTAAGAATTTATAATTGTCAACCTCATTTATGATGTTGTTGTCATATTCAATTTGTAAAGGTAAAGGCGATGTCCGATAGGATGAGAATTGCATTATTACAGTTTTGTCAATGTTCACTTTTAGATTATTTAATTTTAACCAGTCAATCACTTTTTTGACAGCTTTATTAACTTCATCCTGAAAAGAGACTTTATTTTGACATTTAACAAGAAGAGTTGCGTCGTCCGCGAATAGCAAACATTTATCTGGTAATGCGTCTGGAAGGTCGTTAATGTAAAGTAAAAATAGCAATGGACCAAGCACACTACCTTGCGGCACACCAGAGCAATTATGGAGTAAGTCAGATCTAAAACATTTTTTGGTTAACATACGTTGCGTTTCCGGTACATCATTTGTTACTTTTGTTATTTCGACACATTGCTTTCTATTTCTAAGATAACTCTCTATCCAAGACTGTGCTTGTCCTCTAATACCATATCTTTCTAGCTTAGCCAGTAAGCGATCATGGTGAACAAAGTCAAATGCTTTGCTCATATCTAAAAATATACATGCTATTTGAGTTTTATCGTTAATACTCTCAGTAATATATTTTACTAAGTGAAAACCAGCTAGTGCCGTTTTGCGAAAACCAAATTGGTTCGAGTGAAGAATATTGTGCTTTTCTAAGAAATTGTTCATCCGAGACTGCATTGCCTTTTCAAAGATTTTGGAGAAAACTGATAGTATCGAAACTGGTCTGTAGTTATTTGGGTCAGTCTTATCATCCTTTTTAAATAATGGTTTAACTACTGCTACTTTAAGTCTTTCAGGAAATGACCCTTGAAGAAAAGACAAATTAATAAGATGCCTCAACGGTTTACAAATAAACTTAGCACAAGATTTTATTATTTTGCTAACAACACCATCATAACCAGAAGCCTTACTATTCTTTATGCTCATTATAATGTTGAACGTCTCTTTTTCATCTATCGGCTTTAAATATATAGTAGACGAATTCATAGGTATGTCAATAGGGTATCTAGGCAGATGTATATTATTGGTATTTGTCAAGTTGATAAAGTAAGAATTAAGATTATCACAAATTTTTTGGGGATCTGATAATGTCAAGTTATTATGTCTGATTGTATTTATGTCATTCTGGGAAATAGGATTACTTAATGTAGAAGATATTGTTTTCCATGTCGCTATACATTTGTTATTACTCTTTCATACTAAAGATAACTGACGTTTTGCTTCCCGTAAACATGGTCCAATTTCCTTACTTTCTTGAAGTTTTGTAAATACAATGAAAAACCATTCATAAAGAAAATAGAAGGTTAATAATCGATTAGAGATATACCTTCAGCCTATCTATTTGACGAATGTCGTGGCTAGGATAAATAAATCATAATATTCCTATTTTGTAAATATATTAAGCTACGTTTAACCAAAACGTACATATTTTTGCAATTCTAATGAATAATTTAAGCGTTCAATACGATAAAATAAAATAATAATTATTCAACAATCCACCATTTTACATTATCTATCTTTATTCTATACCACTGGCTTACGTTCTAGATCTTTGATTACAGGCAGCTGGATAAAGCACGTATAGTAAGAAGGAAAGAAAAATAATTTATTGCCAAATATCCTACTAATATTATAAACACAAAAGTTTATGAGTTTGGACTGGATGGATTGTATGTTTGTTTTGATGAATGTATGAATGTATGTTTGTTACTCTTTCACGCAAAAACTACTGAGTGGATTTTAATGAAACTTTACAGTAATCTAGCTTATACATCAATAATAACACATAGGCTACTTTTTACCGCGGGAAAATACCTCATTCCCATGGGAAAAAACTATAAACGTGGGCGGAGGCGCGGCGGAAAGCTAGTACCCAATAAAGGTAACAAAACAGAAAAAAAAATAAAAATAGTATTGGTGTGCGCAGGCGTCGCCGTGTCTAGTTACTCTGTGAATCATTCAGGGGGTGGTATGTGTAGTTTTGTGTTAGTCACTTTTTAATCTCGTATCACGTAATCTATTTACGATTCCACTCTCACAAAGAATAAAACTGAACCTTTATAGGATTACTCGTGTATCTGTCTGTCTGTGTGGTATGGTGCAGAAGCCGGCACCTGCAGTTGGAGATTCGCACTACGAAGTGGGGAAATCTTATACACGGCCATCTGACCCCAAACTAAACAGAGCCCGTACTACATAATGGTATCACTACATAGTGTAAAACAAAGTCGCTTTCTCTGTCCCTATGTCCCTATGTATGCTTAAATCTTTAAAACTACGCAACTGATTTTGATGCGGTTTTTTTAAATAGATAGAGTGATTCAAGAGGAAGGTTTATATGTATAATACATGCATAATATACTTAAGGATAACTCACATTAACCATTTTCCCGTGCGGAGCCGGGGCGGGTCGCTAGTATATTATATATCAATATGCCCTGGGCGAGATTTGAACCCGCGGCCCTTTGCTTTGAAGGCAGACGTACCAACTAGGCTACGAGACCGTCAAACGTAGTTATGGCCGCAGCATGTTCGCAATGAGATCGTCTCCTGCGCAATGGCGGCGTGACGTCACCACTAATTCCACCGACCGTCTCGCCAGCTGTAAATCACACTGAATCACGACCTGACATCGGCACACACTCAGCACTACATCATATTAGGGCGGCTTGGAATAGAGGTAACAATTCTGTACAATTTATAAAGCATAGACGTGTGTTAACTAACTAGCGATTGATCTTTCGTGTTTTATTGCATTTTATCGGTGGTTCTTTACTAATGCCGTGGGGTCCCGGCATTTTGATAGGAGCATCCTATGTGTTTGCTTGCACTCTTTGTTATATTAATCAAATTTAATAATTATGAAAAAATATTTTGAAAAGATGCAACGCCTGTGGAGTTTCTTCCGGAGGGTTCTTATTCACAGAAGACAGCCAAATCGTGAACTCTCCTCGACGTCGAAAAGTGATTTGTAAAATCTTACTTCGAATAAACAATTTTGAACTTGAACTTGTTCCTATGGGGTGTCAAAGAAGGCGATTTAGGAGTACCTAGTTGCCGCATAAGGCGACAGACTGAAATATAAATGTCAGAAATCCGGGCATAGTATGAAAAGTAGTCTGTTAACTAATATAACAAAAGTTTATAGTATTTTTATTAGAGATACCTCAGTTTTACTCTTACTTTTATTTAATACTCGTACTTTGTTAAGTGCGGTGTTTCACCACACCTCAAAGTCACAAAACTGATTTAAACAAAACGACCTCATAACTTCCGGGCTTCCCATAGCACAGAAATTCCTAGTTTGGGGGCCAGGAACACAGTATGTTACTATTTTGGAAAATAAAATTACTTTTTGTAGTTGTTCATAAACCAGTAATTCGTAAATTGTCACTTAAAAAGGCGCATAATTTAGACGACTCGTGCGAATCTTAGACACAGTAGGTGGTACAGTCAAGTGCAAGGTGATCTGAACACGCGCATTCTCTCCCTTATTCAACCGGCATAAGATCGATGCAAAGTACAAAATCAGCTTAGCGTGCTGTTAACTGTACAAGAAGTAGAGCGCATATTCCCACGGTCAAGGCTAGGCACGCATAACTATCGCAACAAAGGAATTGATACCACAAAAAACGCATCATAACGGTATGTAATGTCTATTGTGTACTCGCTGACTGACATACAGACGGAATAATCCAAACACCCCCGTTGTTTCGATACACTACACTCATGGTATAATAAATAACCAATATAAGCAGGCAGTAGGCCTACTAATTCTACTATGTAAGTAGCGGTGACAGGCTCGAGAAGCTGTCAAACGGGACATATTGACAGAACTGTTATGGTTCTAATGTCATGTTAAAACTTAAAACTAAAAGAAAAGAATAATAATGCACCAGGCATGAACCTTCGGAGCAGTAGGTACTACTAATATTATAAACGCGAACGGTTGTGAGGAATGAGGATGGATGTGACTGAATTGATTTTAATTAAAATTTACGATAATATATATAGCTGATACATCAGAATAACACATAGGTTACATTTTACCGCGGGAAAATCCCTCATTCTAACGGGAAAGAAAAACTGTTAGCGCGGCGCGAGCGAGCCTTGGGGCGGAAAGATAGTATAACTATAAATGGTTCAGTTGAAAAACTCAGCTTGTTTACGTTACAGATGCACGCAACAGATCTGACCTAATTACCTACAACTATTTATACGAATATTTTTATTTATAACCATTGCCTTGCTATTTAACTTCTAATTCTCAATTCCACCAATAACTAGTAAGAGAAAAATAAAGTAAAAAATAAGTACCTACAATATATACATAGCATTATATTTAGTAATGTATTTGCGTTGACGAAACTCTTTAAGATGCCTATTAGAGTCCACTAGCGCCCTCATTTGATATTCCTTAATTAATTTACTGAATAAAAATGGATTTAATAAAGCAATGGGGGCCGCTATCAACTATGATTTATATTAAAGTACATTTAGATGATGTCTGAAATAGTCAGAATATGATGAGCATAGCTTGAATAGTCACACTATGCATTTTTGCTAAAACGGCCGTTGTCTGATGTACTCTAAACGTATTTCATTATTTAAATTATAGTTGATAGCGGCCCCCAATTTTTTATTAATTTCCATCTTTATTCAGTAAAATCAATAAGGAAAATCAAATGAGGGCGTTAGTGGAATCTAATAGGCCTCTTAATCCTCACGCTTGGCAAGCGCATGGGGATCGCAGTTGCTGACGGTTCCACAAGTGAACGCTGCCTGCTGCCCATTCCCCTGTCATAAGTTATACTATTCGAAGCAGCAATGCGATGTAACCCGTTACATCAGTGGGTAAGACAGCGGTAAGTGATCCCGAGGTCAGTCCAATTGACTCCGGAGCAGCTGATAGTTGATGTTGATAGCTAGGAGTAGGGACTTTCACCAACTAGCCGAGAAATTGTACTTTATGACGTGTGTAGGTAATGCGTATGATATCACAAAAGTAATATCACCCTAAAAGGTAATGCAATATTACACATTACGTGAGTATTGTAACCAGTACACGTACACATCACACATTAGCTATTATGGAAGAAAATCAACTTCTTTCGGGTCATTTAGTGAAAAATAAAAACAAAACACTTTTTTGTGTGCTATCTAACTCGAGTAATGTTGTCGCGCGCAGGTAATGTTATGATAAAGTAATATGTGCTGACGGTACGGAATACTACAGAGCATTTTTTCGTACTAAGTAACAAATTTCATTCAACATTTCGGGTAATGTTTAGGGTGATGTGTAATGGTACTGGGTGATATCACCTTTTCCAAAGGAATGAGTAATGTGATATGGCATTAAAAAGTACTGTTTTGCGCATATCTACGTGTTAGCTGCTTATTATGGATCATGCATGTGTGTTCTTGTTCCTCATGCCGAGGCAACAACATACAACAATGTCGTTAAGGACTTGCTTGCTTAACGTGTGGGTTTCGAGGTTAACCTACCTCACAAACCCTGGTGTCGGAATTATAGAACCGCCTTAGGCTTCCGACATGGCTCCTATAACGACTGAATCCGTAGATAGTAGTTCCTTCCACTTGCAACGATCCAGGCGCACAGAGCGAACAGAGCCGCGGGGCAAATAGCTAGTATTATATAAAAGTGTGCAAAAAAACAAGTAAAAATGTCTAATGCACATGTTATCTATGTATTAAATACTAGCCTCCCGGCGCGGCTCCGCCCATAAAATATAGCCTACGTTACTCAGGGTGAATATAGCTTTCAAATGGTGGAAGACACACACACACACACACACACACACACACACACACAAATACTAATCTTTCCTCTTTATAATATTAGTGTAGATTAGCATCACACAGAATCACGCGCACAATAGTTTAAGGCGACGATGACGGCACATCAGTATTTATATGCCGCTAGGAATCCCTATTAATACTGACTGCACGAGCTTGTTTATATTTATAAACACGCAACTAGGTTATTCATATTACGCTAATAGTAAGAAAATCGCCAATCACTACATAGTATAAAACAAAGTCGCTTTCTCTGTCCCTATATCCCTATGTATGCTTAAATCTTCAAAACTACGCAACAGATTTTGATGCGGTTTCTTTTAATAGATAGAGTGATTCAAGAGGAAGGTTTATATGTATAATACATGCATTATATACTAAAGGATAACCCACAATAACCATTTTCCGGTGCGAAGCCGGGGCGGGTCGCTAGTATAATATAATGCTATGTTCATATTTTACATACTATTTTTGGAATTTTAAATGTATAAGTACCTACTAAACTAACTAATATTATATCAATATCCGCCAGAGCACCCGCCCGAATAGTATAGTACCCACGCGAATAGCACCGATCAATATTTTTGGTAGACAGGTGCTCTAGAAAAAAAAAGGAAAAAATCGTTGAATTTCCTCGCAGGTGTGTGCAGGTTTCCTCACGATGTTTTCCTTCACCGTAAGAGCGTCGAGTAAACGTACAGAGAGAGTCATTACTAGCGACTTTGATTAAATTGATAATATAGATAAACATAGATACATATACATCCCTTTCATGTATTAAATTTTTTACTTTGTTTCGTCTTTACGGGTCACTTAAGTATGTTGCTGTTTGTACATGTGAATTCGAAAACCGAAATCACATTGGTACCTCTACCTGCCCACTTGCCGAAGTTTGAACCCGCGAACTTCGGAATGGAAGTCAACGGGCCTAGCCACTTGACCTAACAAATGAATTCAAAATCTCTGTCAGTTATAAATTCGTATCACAATAAATAAATACGCTTTAAAAAAAGAATGCTATTTCGATATCGCGCGAAAATAACTTTTTCTTAGCTTTGAGGTTATTTTCGGACGAATGTCTCTCTCATTGGGAGAGTCTTTGATTAATACGCAGACAGACGATCAAATATTTATAAACGACAACGCAAACATTACAGATTTATTAATAGCCTGTCACGGTGTGATAACGAGAATCGAATATATTTGAACTTATCTCAGAAGAGAATCATGGTTATGATTTCAGGCTGTAGATGTCGTAGTTTCATAAAGATCCCCAAAGAACTCCACAAAGACATGGAGATCTATACTGTATAGACAAACATTTAAGCTGCGTTTGTGGGTACGTACATGATTGAGCCACATTACGTTAAACTTTGAATGACGTGTGACCTAAACACAGTTAAACAGCTCAGGTCACACTAAGAATAAATAACCCCTTAGGCATCGAAGCCTTTAGGCTTTAGGTAACAATTGCCCGCACTCGCCGGCGGAGCGTGGTCCAATTATAAAATAAATAAATATGTTTATTTGCAACAACTGTACACCTAGTTTGCGCAGTAGGTAGGTAGGTACATATTAAGTTATATTATTCAATACATATAATATAATTAGCTTAATATATAGTTATAAGCAGAGCCTCATAGCCGACGTCCACGCGCGGGAAATTGAGCTGTTAACGAAACTGTGTGACGTTAACGTGAAAGTATAGTACGTTAATTACGGGATGCATTCAAAGACATGCGTTCCAAAACAGCACAACACATTGTTCTGTTAATACTACTTCTTACTACACAATTGTATAACCAACATCACCAAATGCAGTTCAGTTCAGGTATGATATCAACAAGGCGTGTCCATAGTGTAAACACACGCATAGTCTTTAACTCAAGTGTATATGACCGTGTTTCGCTTGACTTGCAATTCGGTAGGTGACCTAATGCTGGTGAGGTAGGTGCTATTACTATGTACGATTTAGATATTGTTTTATTACCTACCATTTTAGGTTTTATGTAAATTATTCGTTGTAATATTCAAGTACTGGTAATATTGAAGACTAATCCTATTTCTTAGAAAATCGTAAAGTATAAAAATGCATTATAATAAATTCACCACTGCTTCGATTGTTTGGCAGAATATGCATCTTTGGAGGCATCGTGTGGCTCCCGGCATATAATATTTGGTTTGAGCAAAATTATCACACTAATATTATAATGTCAAAGTTTGAATATTTGCTACTAGTCAATGCCAAGTTTATTCGACGCTCTTACGATGAAGGAAAACATCGTGAGGAAACTGCACACACCTGCGAAGAAATTCAAAGGTTGTGTGTGAAGTTGACCAACCCGCACTGGGCCAGAGTGGTCGACTAAGGCCTATTCACCCTGGTATCAGGGTAGGCTCGACCCCTCGGTGGGGATGAGCTGTTAACGAATGCCATAACATTTCAAAGTCAAGCCAAAGTCAAATTTCTTTATCCATCATAGGTATTTTAAAACACATAATGACGTCATGTCCATAATATCGATTTTAAGTAAACAGCTTTACAACTTACATTGAAAATTAAAATAGATTTATTCCAATTTTTTTTTTCGGAATAAAAACAACTTATTGAACTTATCTAAAGATTAAATGTTTGTATACCTATTTAATTACAGATTTGATCCTCGCCACGTACTCTCTAGCAAACTGATGATGACAACTAACATAAAATTTTCAGCAAATTATAATTGAAACCTTTAGCGACTTCACCTTTATCATAAACTAGCTTCTAAGCTATGTCGCAAGCCGCGTGACGTTGCTAGTGTTGCGACAGAAGCAAAGATCAAACCACGCAGTAAACGTACGCGAACTCAAACCAAACAAATAAATTGAATCGCTACAATATTGGGTATGTAAAATTTTTTCTTCTTGCTCTTAGAAAAGAGCTGATAATCTTAAAATGGCTGAAGATATTTTCTTGGATCATAGCTAAGAACACTCTCGATTAGTCTCTAGATACACACGTCAAACTTATACGAGTAACCCCCGACGAAAAAGAGACCCCTAAGGATAACCCACAATAACTATATTCCCGTGCGGACCCGGGGCGGGTCTCTAGTAAACTATACTACACCACGAAACACTTAAAACAAAACACAAATACCCTATAATATAACCTTTGAATACTCAAATATTTAAATAATACTAACAAAAATTAAATAAGAGGTATGTTTGCGCACTAGAAAAAAAAGTTATTAATTAAGTGACAAGATAACGAAAATTATTGTTTGGTACCAAAAATACTAAACATACCCGATTGTCCGCCTCTTGCCTGCCTCGATGGAGGCGGGTAACCAAAACAAACACGACTCGCATAAATATCAATATCATAAAAGAACATCATGGCTTTTTCGATGTAAAGGTCACCAAAACGATCATAATTTGTGAATAACAATACTTATGTGATTGATAAAAAAATCAAATTCAAATGAATCATTTTCTTTACAAGCTACAGTATTTATTACGGAATAATCAAACGTTTAAACATTGTCATTCGGAATATATTGTTCCGGGTGTCTTGTGCGAAGTTTAGAAGCTTGTACTAGGTGCATGCATGTCGTCGATAAATCTCTTAGTAACTTCGAGACTCCTGGTACTTTAACAATAATAAAATAGGCATGCGGTAGACCACTAGGCCACGCACTTTACAAATTAATATAAATTCCAGCTGTTATCATACAAATAAATTAAATTTAATAGATCACGTTAAAATAACAAAACTTTCTGCTAATAAAACATCCCGCTTATCTCATGCCCCATTGCCCTTGCAATATCAATTAAAACCGATTTCGTAAACATTGAACAGAACTGTATTCAAAACATTAGCATAACGCAACCTTTGAGGTTACAAATGTAACGATTACACAGATTACGTCAAACCTGGCTGTCTGGCCTTGTTGTCACAGCCAACTAAGAAAAAAAAAAGAAAAAGAGTTTGCACGCATTTTGGCGTCATTCCCGTGCGATGAGTCACCGCGGGCGGTCGTCCGCAGTTTACCGGGTTATCGATATAACGAGTTTGTTTTCTGTATGACATATTGTCACTGACCTCTATTATGCTACTTAATTATTACACGTAAAGATACTTATAACGAAGTTAATGTTGATTAAAAAAACCATAAAATACATTATAAAGAATGGTTATCCGATGTGTGTCTAATCCTAATCCCCCCGCCTCCCAGGGAGTAACTGAAATGGAATGGATTTCAAACAAATTGTTTAGAAAAATAACTATCAGACGGTTCCAACCGTTGGGCTGCGAAACGTATAAAAAAAATTGCGTGTAGTGTAACCAATCACAGGTAACACTATGATTAAAGAAATTATCACACAGATTTGCGACAGAAATTTTAATTTTTAATGTAAATTTATAATTATGCCATTAAAATAAAATAATGCAAAACACTTTTATTTGTAAGCATATTTTTTTAAACCGTGGATGGATTATTTATTATCAGATAATACTCAGGGTTGATAATTCGCAACCCTGGCTGCGACACATACATAATACGCGCTTCACACGTCTTCTCATGCTTTGTTTTGTAATCGGCTGGCCGTTTGATGTTGGCCTCAAGCTCACGACTCGATTTATCTATGGATTATGGACTCGTCTCATTAATGCTACTATTAGCTGTTTACTTCTCACATTGCGTATTAATTGCAAACATTTTATTGTGGTATTTTTTTGTTAATTTCAATTTTTACTGCAAAAGTTTTCGATTACAAAAAATTTTGTGATGCTTTAGAGTAAGCTGTGTGTGGCATTACTTGCCGCTGGCTGATTTCTAAATTAGCAGAGACAAAACAATAAAAAATGTTACAACAATAAGCAATAGTAGCGAAATAATGGGACGATTGTTTTAAATTAAACTAAATCAAAGACATGTAAAATATTTAGAATAGAATAGAATACTCTAATGTTTTTACAAATCCCCTCTAACTTAAGAACGAAGACACCTATTAGATACAATATTTCCTATCCTAAACGAATCAAGAATGACTAAGTTACCTAGAGTCGGTACTTTTCAATGACTAGTCCTACAAAGTAACTAACCAGGTTACCTAATAAAGTAAGCGACAAGTAAACGCATTACTATATTAAAGACATCTTATTAAATACTCGTAGGTAGTAAATTACAATTACTGTGAGAAACAAAATGCTGCTTAATATGTACGTACACGTGATGCTGTACAAAAGCCAGCACATGGGCGTTTCATTTTAAAATACCTATAAGAAATTCAGGGTATATTCTAGGGTCAATCAAGAAAGTGTTTATGAATAACTATGTGCCGGCATACAATTATCATCCTAGGACGATATTACCAGATAACCATTTGACGGCTATACATTCTGTACTAGCTTTCCGCCCCGCAACTCCGCCCGCGTTAACAGGTTTTCCCGTGGGATTATTACCATTTTTTACAAGCTGGACCTTTTGCAACCTGGACATTTTGCACCCGCTGGACATTTTGCGACTTGGACATTCTGCACCGAAACGGTAAAAAGTAGCCTATGTGTTATTCTGAGGTATAAGCTATATTATTGTAAAGTTTAATTATAATCCGCCCAGTAGTTCCAGAGATTAGCGTGTACAAACAGATAGACAAGACGGTTATTTTTTTAAATACTTGTATTTTTGTGTTCAGCAACACTCCCTTTATCGCCTACAATCAGAAAAACAAATCAATGTACAGACACGCCGATTCTTCAGTTTTACAATCGTCACTTGTTACGTCATTAGCTCATTCGCGCAGTTTACTAGCACTGAACTAGTAGCTCTTTTGTAAACATTCGCTGACTAGCTTTGATCAATGCATTGTGATTAGTGTTGTAAGAAACTCGGAATCTTGTGAGTTTTACTTAACAGAGCTCGAGCTCTTTTTTGGAGACTCGAGTCTTATAAATGATACTTAGAACTCAAGTCCTTCCGAATTTGAAGTCTTTTGTTAAAAGGGCTCAATGACTGAGTCTAGGACTCAAAGACTGAGTCTTTTTAAAGGACTCATGACTGAGTACTATATATCCTTAGTATAAAGTAAATAAAATATCAAGTAGCAAATTATTTATTTAATGGATTTGAAACTATCATACTATCATACAACGTGTTAATTAACGCAAAACCTCTTATTACCCAGTTTTACCTTTATAATACACCAACTCAAGTCCAAGACTCAGAAGGACTAAAAGCACTCAAGATGACTCAAAAGGACTCAGGGGACTTAAAGGACTCGAACTCATGTGACTAACGAGTCCTAGCCCTGAAACTCGACTTGAGTATCGAAATGAAGACTAAAAGACTTGAGTTTATTACAACACTAATTGTGATCTGCGAATAGAATAGGTACCTATATCGCTCCGAATTGTGTAATATCACTTTCAATCAACCTTTGTCCGTCAATAATACATACTAGTTTTACCAATAAACGTAAATCGTTTTCGATTATTTCAGTATCTTCGCACAAATTTAATCCGGTCTATCTTCGCCCGCGTAGACTTTTTTTTTCAATTTGTAAAAGAATTCTTTGAGCCCTTTCTGTGTCTTTGAGTAACAAATATCCAAACATCTATTTGGCAATCATAACATTAGTGCGTTAATTGGGGGATGCTTTTTACTACACTGCCAATTGCCTCGACGTCGAAAAGTGATTTGTAAAATCTTACTTCGAATAAAACATTTTTCATTTTCATTTTTCATTTTCATTTTCATTTTAATTGCAATCCATTTAGCTATTATGCCAGAAAATATCATAGTTTTATTAGTAAGAACCTATTAGATGATTAATTTCAAATTTAACGGCAGGTAGATAGATCGCGCGAACGCCAAATAATCTTATGAATTTATTGTAATAGCGATAAGGAAAACAGCACATGATAATCATCATGAGTCATCGAATCCCGCGCATCCCCCGACGCCATCCGCGACTCGAGAATGCAGCATTCCTGTCCTGTGCATCATTGTAATTACAGGCTATGTGGCGGGAGACATCAACTACACAAGCGGTGACGTAACCAACACTAGAATCCAAAACCGAACTCCGACAAGACTCTACTCCGACAAGAGTACAAGACACTACTCCGACAAAACATTAAACCTAACCTAACCTAATGTTTTGTTTGTTTGAGGCTTTCGCGCTTACTACACATTATTACAATTATTTATCGTACGTAATACATACCTACCTTTTTAAAATTATCGCGCTAAGACCCGTAAATAATTGTAATAACCTAACCTAACCTACCGAACTTGTCGGAATAGGTCTTGTCGGAGTTCGATCCTTTAACCGTAACCGTACCGAAACGTAGTTTTTAACCCCCGACAAAAAAGAGGGGTGATTTATAAGTTTGACGTGTATGTCTATCTGTCTGACTGTCTGTGGCATCGTAGCTCCTAAACGGATGCGCCGATTTTGATCTAGATTTTTTTTGCTTGCAAGGTTTTACAATCGATAGTGTTCTTATCTTAGCTATGATCCTAGAAAATATCTTCAGCATTTGAAGATTATAAATTCATTTCTAGTTGTTGAAAGGATCAACAAGTAACTGTTTTGTGGCGGGGGTTTTTCAATTTTTTAATACAATGTTATCTTTAAAAAAAGTTCAAAAGATCATCAGCTGTCTCGTCGCTAACAGCTTGTATATGTCGTCCGTCACCGAGGGGCTGCGCGAGCCTACCCTGAATAGGTCTTAGTCAATTACGCTAGTCACACACAACCTCTGAATTTCTTTGCAGATGTGTGCAAGTTTCCTCTGGATATTTTAATTCATATGTATAAATTGGTATGTGCAGAAGCTTTAACCTGCTTTTTCCAAATGAAATAGAACGGCCCTAACCACTTGGCCACAGACACGCAAATTAATTATTTTACTAACATACAATCTTCGATTTTCTTCTAATGTGTCACTTTCTTTCGTAGGAGCGTCGAATAAACGCACAAACGCACATACTGACTGTATTGATTTTCTGGACATAAGTATTATGATCATCATTACGTTTTAACATCAATTACCATTATGGCAAATAATAATAAAAAATATTTTGACAAACAATGTGATAAATAAAACTAAACTAAACTATGAAATTGCAGACCGAAAATATTTGCAAACAAACGAACGTAACGAACAGTAGTCTTTACGAAATCAACAATACCTTACACTCATTCAATTAACAAATAAAAACGTTGCTAGCATCGTACCATGTACTCCCATTGACCCGAGTTGCTTCACGCGTTGCGTACGCCAGTGGTTCCCAACCTTTTATAAACCACGGACTATTTTAATTTCTCTTTTGTCAGCAGGGACCATCACGATGTACTCGAAAAAAAATTAATCAATCCGAAAATAAACTAGGTCTTTTTCCAGCAGTGGATGGCTCTTTGTCCAGCAGTAGTTGTCTTCAGTTGAAATTATGATGATGAAAATATGATGATAAATTAAATATGATTTGTGTGAGTATGTATGTGACCAAGCAATGGACTCAATTTCGGCATGACCGCTAAAATCAATCTAATAAATTTAAGATCTTAGCCTTTTTCATTCTTAGTGAAACTATTCTGTCACGAATGAAACCTCATGCTAGCCCGGCTGGGACTAATATTATTGCACAAAGCTACACGCAAATCATCACTTTAAATTCGCAGAACTTTTGTCTCGTGCGGACCGCTGGTTGGTAAACACTGGCGTACGGCGAGATAGTATCACGATTATAACCACCATTCTCCTCTCATTCACTTATTTATAGTTATAGTAAACGCAATAGTTTGTTTGAACGTCAGCCGTTTTCTCTATCGTGTAGTGTTTTGGTATACGTCATACGTTTCATTCTCTCAGGGAATAAGGCTGGAACATCACCAATGCTATTTAGGTCTACCAGAATCTGATGGCAAAAATGGTACAAAGAAATTGACGCTAGCAAGGTTTCTTCGACATATTCACCACTTTCTAGAGGAAATTTGAAGCCAAACCAAAAACAATTCCTCGAAATTTCAGTTGACATATTTTTTTGTTTCCATATGAAAATCTCAATTTTTTTAACTTTTTTTTTGCCATCAGATTCTGGTAGACCTATATGTACATGAGGGCGATATAAATTCGATTTTTAAATTAGATTTGTGTAATCTCATTTCGAATAAAACATTTTGTATGGTTATATTTTTTGTTATTTTTTTTAATCAAAGAACTCTGTTGAAACAGGAAAACTATACATAAACAAACACCATATTACCACAATAATAAACAGGCGTTGAGCATACGCTACGTACTATACGTCTAAAAATCATGTGTGATATTTTTCATACAAAACGAGTACGTAATCTTTTGACTGAAAGTTGTACAGAGACGATTTTAAAAGGGCGAGGGACGATTCTTCAGGGCTGTCAGAAGCTTTCATTGAGAACTTTTATTGAACTAAATTATTAACTATATTTTATGCTTTAATTTACTTCTGCGATAAAATGTAACTTAATTTGACTTAACTAAGTGATGTCCAGTCCAAGAGTTAATAAACGATGCCTATAAAAAGTAATACCTACTGTTTGTTGTTTAAAAAAAATGCACTGTGGTTAGGTTACAAAAATATAAACTAGAAAAGTGTGTCAATAATAACTCCATAGCAACGAGTTGCAAGCATTTTGGGCCGCATAGGACCAGCATTTAGTTATTTTATTACGCTATTTAAAATCTATTATACGACCTTTTCACCCGTTTAAGAACAGAAAGGGACAGGAGATTGTCAACTTAGTTTTAGAGACGTCAAACATCAATTAAACGCGTCGTCGACTTCTCTAGTTTAGGGTGCATGCAGATCTTATTTTAAATATAGTTTGTTTATCTCTTTTACCCCCTATTGGGGGAGGCCTTTGTCCAGCAGTAGACGTCTTTCGGCTGAGATGATGATGATGATAATGAGTTTGTCTCTTTTACCAGGGGAAAACACATATTCTTACGAGAATAAATAATCAAAAAAGATTCCAACTTGGAGTGTACGTGTGGTAAATGGACCACCTCATTAGCTGCCCTTCCTGTCCTGTCGCCTGCTCTCGGGAGGACTTGATGAAGGCTACTGACGACGCTAGACGCTAGTGTAGCTGGTTTTTGGGCCGAGACTATCTGAGTTTGCTGTCGACTCGAAAAGAAGAAGAATGGGAAGTTTGACCAGGACATGTTAAGTTAAGGAGCGAAACGAAACGTCCTCGCGTACATACACAATGCGATCGCGCGTAGTCTGCCGGCCGTGAAGGTCAATAAAGCCCCCGTACCATGAAGAGCACAAGAGTGTCTGTCGCAAATTTAACTGTCAAAAAGTTGTGAGAAACCCGC